>JADDOH010004719.1:0-130755 GCA_016648135.1 Agrypnia vestita
TATATTTTATAGAGTGAGATTGAATGAAGAGACTAAACAGCTAATTTCGCAAGTTTGGTAATAGTTCTCTTATATTCGTGGAAACTGTCATGGAATATGTCAATGAGGACGTTATGGTTATTTTCTATTTTGTTGTATGACCTCAAAATTCTAGGTATAGAATTAAAGTGGGCCATATTGTCATTGTAAGTTATTTAATAATTTTAATTTAATTTTAATGATTATTTATAATATCTCTACCATAAATATAACTCCACTACTCCATTATATTCATTTCATTATGTTATAACTCATTAGAGAGAAGAAGAGAGGAGAAAGATACTGGCCCCGCATAATTGACTTGCCATCGCTCGCTAAAGCCGATATTTTACCATATATTTCTTTTAATATTTTTAATACTTATAATACTTCTCTTCTATTTTATATGATTTTCCTATTTCTCTTTTGTTTTATATAATATTTTTAATGTGCGTATTTTCTTTTATATGGAATGTGTGGGATTGCACGAACCTCCCCACATTCTGGAATAAAGTTATATTTATTTATTTATTTATTTATTAGTATTTCATTCACTCCATTCTTTGCTACTGTTCTTGTATTTATTTTTTATTTGTTCTTCTTATTATTTATATTGATATATTTCAAAGTTGTTTCTATGTGAAATATGTTAGGACACAAGTAAATGTATTCGATTCTGATAACTCACGCTCTTATTCATACAAACAGTTTATTTCCGAATAAGTAAATAAAATAAAAAAATGTATTGTGTAACATATTATATTTTCTTTTTTAATGACGTCACATCATACTACAACTGTGTATCTATCGGGTCATTAAAGGCGTGTTGGTTTTCTGTATTTAAAAAAATAAAAATGAAATAAATACACCGATAGTAAAGTTGAGTCTGAATATCTCGACTAGGCACTCAACAGAAAATAAAACAAATGGGCTGCTGGAACTCGAGGCGCATCTGCAGCCTGCCTCCGCTGAGAATCGGCGTGTAATTTAGGAGTATTATTTTTATTTCCACGCATAGCCCCACCACGTGCATAGACAGCTAGCTACACGGCAAGTACTAGAGTATTTATAATTAGCTGTAAATCTGGCAACTCAAAAGTAAAGTGGGCACAGACGCGGAATGAAAATTAACTAACCCGCTAGGTAAATAAACAGACTAGTTTCACATGACGGCGCACGGATTCGAAACAAATGCGCTTCAACTTTTTAAAGTGTGTTTTTTTATAAGTATTAAAAAAATAGAGAATTTATAAAGTTATTTGTATTGATTGCAATCGTTTTTATATAGGTAAAGCTTTTATAACCTTTGATATTAGAATTATGGAGCACTTAAAATGTTTAAATTAAAATAACTACTCAAAATTTGCCAATCACATTTTGGAAACAAACCATTCTTTTGATTCACAATATTTTTTTAACATGTCCTCGACTTCCAAAAAATTGATAAATATGGTAGTAAGTCATGCGTTTTTTGATTGATAAATATGGCAGTAAATCATGGGTGGAATTGGTGAACGTTACATTGCGTAATGTGATCAATTTAGCAAGTCATAGGATAGGTCGTAAACCCTATAAACACCCAAAAGACTTCCATACTTTCCCATATAAATAGCTTCGTCTATATTCGTCTTCGTCTTATTAAAACTTTATAATTCACACACAATATTTGAGTTATTTATCACTACTATTGTTTCGAGAAGAGCCGTTCTGAGCAGGACGGCTTCTGTGTGGGTGTAGTACAAAGTTTAAATAAACATTGTATTAAAAATAATGAATAATTTATAATTTATTTATATAATTAAGAAAAATAAACTTTGTTTTCACCACTTTTGTATTGAAAAATATCAACATGTTCAGAGACCAAACAAACAAAATATTAAAATTATACATGGGAAGTTAATAATAATGAACAACCTACTAGCATGAAAACAAATGTAAAAGATAGCTATTTGCAAACAGGACCTGGTTATTTATAATATTCAATTTACTATTAACACTTTTCCTTATTTCCAAAATTTCTAATTCATCAAACTGTGATGCTGTCTAATTTGTATATAAAATTTGTAAACCCTTATTAACATCAAAAGAATGATCCATATCCAAAAGATGATAAGCAAATTCACCTTAAACACCTCAAGTGGTCCTTAACTCTAACTTCAAATTTTCTACATGTTTTTCCTAAATGAAGATAATCGCAATCATTACAAATCAATTTATAAACAATTTATTTATTTTACAAGTCTTAATAAGAGAAATATTTTTTAAAGAACGTCCTAGTTAACTTCTAAAATTTGATATATGCATATTAAAAATAAATAAATTTGCTTTTGAAAATATCGCCTTTGGATCAATGGAAAATATTACACCCGCGCAGTCACCGAGGCATTCATCCGAATTTAATAGCATTTGCGGCGTTGTGTGCACGTCAAAAATATTTTTAAAAAATCAAATAAAACCCATCTCGACGTTTCGACATTTACGAAACCTGCAGATACATTTTTGTCACGTGATGCCAAGAAAATGTCAAAAAACTGAATTTGCGTCACAGGCCTCGTGAAAAAAATCTGTTACGCTTTGAAATTGTTGATTTTCGAGTAGATACGGGCATCGGGCGAAAATAGACGCCTAGCCGGGAATGCCAAATTTTGTATCGAGTGTGAGAGATGCTCTGCGCCAGGCGTGGCGAACCTTTTTGGGTCCGCGTGCCAAAAATCCTCAAATATTATTTCTCGATTGTGCGGCGTGCCCCAACAGTAAAAAAATTTAACAAAATAGAAAAAATGTTTTTTTTTTCTGAATTTTATTTACAAGCTTAAAAATTACAATATAGTTTCTTAAAAATAAAGTCGTAATCAATAAACATGCACATTAGTTATTTATCAATGAGATTTTTTCTGTTGTACATTCGATGACAAATTCTTAATATCTGGTTCATATTTCGCCACTTTTATTAATACACACGACCAACTGGATTCATCAGTCATTCTTTTTCTTGAATAATATTTGAGTAATATTTGAGTAGCTTGTTGGTCATGTGGTTAGAACACTCGCCTCGTGATCCAAAGGTCGCGGGTTCGAATCTCAGCAAAGACTAGCAAGTTAGTCCTATTTTCATAGCACAAGCGTTTAGCTTAGTTTGAAAATAGTAAGAATATTGATGTGACACGTATTCCGTGTTCGCATCTCTATTTAAAAAAATATATATATATATATATATATATTTTATGAAATTTATTTCTAAAAATAATGACTCCCAAGCAATGTAGAAGAGGAAATTGATAATATTGCTATCGCTAGTTTCTTTAAATCGGTAAAGATTTCTGGAATGGCGTTCCAATGTTTCATTATTTCTTCTTCTGCATTAATTATGTTCGTTAATCGATCGCTTTCAATTATTTCCAAATTCAATTATTTAAAAATTTAAAAAAATATTTTTGAACTTGGAAATCGTTCGCGTGCCTTCAAAATTCTCAAACGTGCCACCTCTGGCACGCGAGTCCAAGGTTCGCCACACCCGCTCTGCACCGATGACAGTTTCCCCGCGGGCTTGTGTCGTTGAGATGTCTGTGTATTATTTATTTCTCCTTGGCTGTCTGGTTTTGAAAGACAGTAATTAATTTACAAACGCCTTTTAATTTGGCAACTACTTAAAACAATATACATCTATACAGTAATGAATATTTTGTTACTTCTTCAATAATAACCGGAAGGAATTACACGCAATCAACGATTTTACAGCATTCTACACATTATACACTAAAATCGGAAGTACTAGAAGATTCTAGAATGAAAACCACTCGAATCTCGCAACGACTAGGACTAGAAAGACATTTATTTTTAATTGTCGCACCACGCATCAGTCTAAGTGACGTTTAACCAGAGCGATATTAGCCACGAAACGAGAACAGTGTGGCCATTGCGTTGTATATCCCAGCGACAGTAAATAAAGTACCTACCTACAGTACCTCATTAAATAGAATATTCGAGAAAGCGATCAATGCAATAGAAACAGTTGTGACTAAAGTTAATTGGTGCGAATTAAAAAACAGTGTTAGAATAAGTGTGTGGAGTGTTCTGGATAAATTTATTAACTATAAATGAAAGAATAGTCCTTTTCCTAAATTCGAGTCCACCGACTTTTTGTGTAATAAATAAAAGTGTAAATTGTTTTCATTTGTCTACCATATACACTTCCCGTAACAATAGCAAAATAACACTGTGGTGACGTTATTATTATTAATAAAAAGAAAACTCTTTATTTAATAACTTTTCGTATAATAATATAAAAAAATAATATTAGAAGTTATGTCTAAGATAAACAAAAACAAAAAATTAAATACAAGGGAATTGAAAAACAATTGGAATCTAATAATTAAGGATTTGGATATTTACAATATTTCTTTTGCTATTAAAACGTTATTTTATTCTTATTTATGTTACTGTAATCTTATATTATTTGTATATACAATTTCCAAACTCTTGTTAATATACAAATAACGATTTGCTTCCAAAAGTTGATTGGAAAATTCGAAATAATTACTACTATTTAAACACAGATAAGGGGAAACAAGATTTAATGTTAAAAAAGCAAAATGTATCAAAAAGGTAGCAAACATATGTAATACTATTTTTTTCATATTTAATGATAATACATGGTATCGTAAAACTCGTAGAAGAGAAGCTTTTTGCGATATTTATTTTTTATGTGTTCTGACGCCATGTTTATATGATAGGTATAGAGTTTAGTATATCTTTGTACGGAGAAAAATCGTTTTGTCGGAACATAGCGTATATTGCTTTTAGGAAAAAATATTTTTTTTGCGAATAGGTTTTTCAGTGGAAAAGGGTAATTTTACATTTAAAAAACGTGAAAAAACCTACGATTGCAATCGATTTAGACAAATACAGCAATGACATAGGAATACATGGAAACAAAAATTATATACAACTAATGTACATACAAAAGTATATGCAAAATATAACAAATTTAAATGATAATAAATAACTTTCTTATATTACATACTTCAGAAAATGTGTACATACCTATACAGTAAATCCTCGATAATTCGAAATTCAAGGGACCCAAAAAAAATATTTCGATTTTTGTGGAACCCCCGTTAATTGGAAATTCAAGTTACGAAAAAATCACGATTCGATTGCAAAATTCACCAAAAATTGCAAAACTCATGATAAAATATATCAATTTTTGAATAATATCAGTATTTTTGGAAAATAAAAGAAATCATTTCGAAAACACAATATTTATTATGCTAATGCCTACAAAGATCGCGACATTTTTGTTACTAAAGCACCCGATATTTACAAAATTTTGATTCTCACTTGCAAAAAAAATTGAAATGTTTTTTCAATTTTGTCCAATTTAAAAAATATATATAATTATATTAACTAAAATGTATTGATTTATGGCGCAAGGGGCTAAAAACTTATTTAGAATTACTAATTACTGGTGTCTTCAAATTATCTGGGCTTATCTACTACGAAATTAACATGTTGGTACTTATGGGTTCGAAAAATTTCGAATTACTAATTTCGAATTTTGTAGACACCGGATTTTATAAAAAATTCCAAACGACCGGTTCGGCCCATGACGACCGAATGAACAATTAAAACGCTGAAAGCCATCAATATACTGACACACCGTGTGCATTACGCATGATAATACTAACCCTACTGAATCCTTATCTCAAATATAGGCTCGAATACAGTCAATACTTAATGCCTAAAGGTTAAAGTTTGCTTTAAATGCGTAATTTGCAGTTCAAATTATACTTTTAAAGCGTACTTTAACTTATAAATCATTTGAGTATTGACTCTGTATTCGGGCCCTACACTACTCTGTTTTTTTTAAGGTGCAGGTATAGTCACCAGTAAGAACACTTTTATCATTATAATCAATTTCCATTGTTTCTCGTGTCGTAACATTTTCCTCTCTGACAGCTCGCGTAAGCAACATGGCAAGCTGTACAGCAGCGCCACAATGATCGCAATCTTACAGAAAACCTAAGAACTACAGCCAAATGAGCGTCTTCCCCCATTCTGCGACTTTCTCCCTTTCGCATCTTCCCTCCCGTTACCGTATTTGATCACATAATTGTTATTGTTGTCATCTCTCGTGTAAAACTTCACATTATGTACTATTATATTGTATAATACTATTATATTGAACATTAAATTATTACACTATTATATGGAACATGTGTCTTCTGGATTAGAACGCGGATTCTTGAGAAAAGCTCGACGGACGCTTCGGCGAGGTGGTATCTACCTATCACCTTTCCCTCAAAATTTTGTACTATCGTCATCGTGCTATCGTCAAGGCTTTCCCTCAAAAATTTCGGTAGAACTATACTTTTATGTGGGTAATATCCCACAATTGAGGTTGTAAGTAATTTAATTAAAATCTATATTTCATAACTGAACTATCACAATGAGTAGTCAGATACGTATTGCGTGTAATTCATTTGATAAATTTTCGTACGGGATACGAACCATAACATTGTAATTAATATAATAACAGCCCTTACTGAATTTAATTTATGGTTTGAGGCAGGAAACAAATATTGAATATAAACACGTAAAACTATACTCGTGTTAGTACAATATCCGTCGCTAACCCTACCAGATATTGCAAATAATAAGATATATAAAAACATATTTCTCTATATTAAAATCAGAAGGCACAAAAATTAAAATATTGAGAAATAATAAAAAATGCATAATTCTTTATGTCGCAATGTCCGTCATTAACGCTTCCAGATGGTTCAAACAATAATGAGATATATAAAATAAAAATGAGGTATGAAATGCAAAGAAAATGCGTAATTTTCAATGTCTATCAACACAGTCTTACGAAAACACTACTGAGTACCTACCAATACACTGCGAAAATTGAAAATAATTTTTTTTTACAAGGTTTTTATCATTTTATTTGAGTTGTATTTTTCATAATCGATATAAGTTATCGTAATGACAGTTCGAATTTTCGCAAAAAATAATCAAACTTTGATATTGCATATATCCATAACTATTGGTCAAGGTTGCTTGAACATTTTCGACTCATCATCATGGCAGGAATCCATCTGTAAGGGCTCCGACACCGGTCACCGGACACACCGTACAGCGGATTGGTTATGGGTTGCAACGGTTACACCAAAATTTAACCTGAAATTTCGTCCTTAAATCCCTCCCCCGTTACCTGCTGCATGAAAGACGGTAAAAGTTTATCTCATCCGAAACAAGGACACGACGAGCTGGCCCCAAATGTAACTTGGTACACTTGAGCGTCAGGGGCGGGGCTGAAGTAACATTGCTCACAGCACAGAATTACGTCGCAAGTCGCAAGCGGCTCCATCCAATTTCAAAACATTTCGCGAGTCCACTTTCAAGGTCGGTCAGTGGCAGCTAAGATTATTTAGGTCTCGTAAACATGCGCGAGTACATACACGGATGTGGTCGAAAATGTTGGAGACCAAGTAAACTTGTAACAAGATTTTTTGACGTTAGTATGTCTATTTTACCTAAAATTCAGTAGTTCTTCTTCTGCCCCTTATCCTATTGGGTCAGGGCAATGAATGAGAAATTAAAATAGTCAAATATTACAACGTGAATTCAAAGAATTATATTTCACGTCTTCAAATTTTTTAAATGCCCTTTACGGCAGCGTTTTATTAATAAAATATTAAAAACTTTGTTACATTTATTTCTTTCATAGCTGTGGCCACGAAGATATTAATAACTTTTAGTGATATTTATCAATTTCTGTATTAACGTTAATGTATAGACATGTGTCGTCATGAAATTTTTTATATAACTTTTTGAGTTCTACAACTTCTCTATAGAAAGTATTTAAACATCTCTTATAACCACACGTTGAAATTTCTGATAATAAATATTGCGACGATAATTCCACAATCCGTTTATTTTCCGTTTTATTTAAATATCAGTGGTACCTTATTGTTACAATATTATTGTTACAATTTTAAATACTACGAGGGTACGACACCCAATGAGGTATATTAATTATTATATTTACAAACGAAAAATCAACACCATTAGAGTTGCAGTATGCGAAAAACTGTTAAAATTTTCCCGTGCAAAAATATTTAATCAACGAGCAGCAAGTTAAAAATGGAGGAAATATTGCTTTGATTATAGATACCTCATATTTAATGAAGTTGACAGTTCTTCGTCATATGAAGCAAGCCAGATAGATCCCATTGTTTTATAACAATGGTTAGATGCTTGTGATATAATAGCCAAACTCAATTAAAATTATTACGCAGGTAAAAGTGAAATGTACATTTTTTATATTATATTACATAAAATATGTTACTGTTTATTGTTATAGAAGATGCAATAAAGCTATGTCACAATATTAAACTAAAAAATATATATATATATATTGAATGCAGTCACCGAGGATTATTGAATAATTTTAAATGTACCGAATTTTAAATTTTATGTATCTATCCGTTGCAAAAAAAATTTTGGACCCGGGCACTGTATTCTGTTGAGGGCCCATGTACCTACTTAATTAAAGATTGTGTTCATATTGAGGTCCGTATATAATCCAGTTTTTTTCTGTAAAACGTGTGGACATACGTTTATCTGGACGGAATCTTGCAATTGATATTACACCAGCATTCTAATATTCTCGATAACTGCGTGAACCAGATTCACTAATTAATCAATTAATACATCATAATTAATAAATCAAAGTTTTATTTGAGAAATTAATTAAATAGCTCATCAAATAATGACGCTAGTTTCCTACCGAAGTGATTTTGTACGCTGGGTAATATTTAGACTAAAAATAAGAATATTACTTCGCAAGATTTTTTTTTTAAATACCAAGCTTATATTTAAATGAACTAAAAAGTAAAAATAATTTTTCGATCAAAAATGTACGCCTCACTCTCCAAATTAAAACGTGGGCGCTTTCCCTCCATCAACAATAGAACTCTGTAATCTATATCAATATCGTAAGCGCCCATCTTTCATTTAGAAAGTTAGGCAAAAATGTTTTCGCCGAAAAATTTTCCTGTATTGCTCAAAGTACATTTGCCACAACTCTGCATTATTCGATGTTTTTAGACCTCTCTTTTGTTGAGTTTATACAAATATACTCGGTAGTTCTTCCATGTGAGACAAATGCTCGAGACTTCGCAACAACCCTCTTCTTTGAAAACTACCACTGATGACGTCAGGGTAAGGGATAGTACTTTTGCGTCGGTTATTTTATCTTTGTAACACACTGCGAACACATAGCAAACAACGCAAGATAAATGATATAGAGAGAAAACATACAACTAGAGATTTTTTTAATAAAGGCATGTTGGTTTTTAAGGGGCTCAATACGAGATGTTTTGTGATAAATTTAAAAATAATGATCTTCAGCAATGCGATGTTTCACGTTTTTACCGAAATATCGTATTACGTCGTGATTGTGCGTTTGATTTCAGGAAATATATTTACATTTACATATTTCTAAGCAAAAGGTGGAAAAATAATTAACAATTCAATACATTGACAGTAATAGCACAGATTAAATAAACATTTTAAAAAAAAGAAAGACACTATATATTTTAGAAAACTTAGCGATTGTAACAAAAATGTAATCAATATTCAAACACCTTATATTACGTCCCCTCCTCTGCGCCTAATGAACGCACCCACATACTCACCCGAATCTTACCTCCACCTTACTCCTGACGCCCTCCAAAGATGATGCATTAGCGTTGCAAAAGTTATAATTTTTTCATATATTTTTTAACAATTATCATAACGTGTAGATTATTTATTATTCAAGCCTCCTATCCCATGGATATACATAGGGATGATTTCCAACACTTTTGATTTAAAAAAAATTAATATATTCTTAATTACGTTTAATAATTTAAATAATGTTTTTATTTATTTTATATAGAAAGTTTTAAAAAAAATCTTAAGTCACACCATTTTCTTAGCAATATGTAATCCCCAAAAAAGTTTACATTCCTGAAATAAAATTCACTTTTTCTATGATACAAAATATGTAAATCTATCAGTTTTTGCACAATAACAATAACAAGTCAATATGAATTACAAGTGAATTTGATTTACATTAATAGAAATTTAATGTCGCGTAATAATTACTTTGATTTTTTTTATAATATCTTATTAATTATACTTATATGTTTATGTTTTATGATGTGTATTTTTCCAACCGCTTTCGAATTAAATCATTTCCATCGTAAGGGTGATAAAAATCAAAAATATTATGATTAGCTTTTGTTTATTTTTTTTTAATAATTTTTATAAATAATAAAAATTCTAGTACATTATTAAATAAATAGAACTTAGTATGATGAAAATTAGGGAAACCGATATTGAATACGGAAAAATATGATGGTTTAATTAAGGTTATATGTGATATTTTGATTACTTTAACATGCATCTAATGATTCCGAATGGTTTAATTTAAAACGATAACTTTTTTTTTTGTTTTCTATCATCCCTAATGAACAAAAATATTGTTTATATTGTTTATATACAAAAATATTAACAAAATATAACAAAAACAAGTGAAAAATCGCCAGATTTCGCTGGGCATAGACAGAAATGGTGATACGGCCCTCATCTCTAAAACATTTGTTAGAAAGATGGAAACACTCTGAGTGATTGGAGAAAATCCATCATTTTCCCCCTGTAGGCATACGAACGAACTAAATAGGAAAAAGATAAAAGAAAAATGTTTGATAGGTGGAGTGAAGTGCACTACCAACCACCGGCTTAGCTGGTTAAGTACTAGAACAGCTAGACAAGTATGTAGCTGTCTGCTTATGGATCAACCCGTACACGCAGCTGTCTTTCAGAAGCCAGATAAGGAGGACCTCTGAGGTGCAACCAAATAGTAGCACACAACTATTCAAAATGTTAATATGTATTTTAATTAATTAATTTAAGGCCCCAGACCACTGTGCGTACGCGGTATAAGGGTGTACTTTTCGTAACTATTTTCAAACAAACTATACATGGATTTTTTTTTATTTATTACTCATAGTATATATACACATATGGAAGACTGCATACAAATGTTTTTACTCAAATCTAAAGTATAGTTTTCGGTGTACGCTGCTTCCAAGAGGACACTCCGATGAATTTGCTGCTGGGTGGTTGACAGCTATGAAGCCATAGGGTACAACCGAAAAATAAAATAAAAATATATTCAGAAACTAGACGTATAGGTTTATAGCATCACGTAGGGAAATTTTGATATCTAAAAATAAAATGGCGGACTAGCGAATTTTATTTTCGATTTTTTATAGAAAGTTTTCATCATTTATTAAAAAAAAAAATAGAAGGGGGCCTTTTATAAAAAAATTCCTACGTGGTGCCATAGAGATTGGATTTTCAAACAGTTTACAACTTGGCGCATGCAAATCGGATGTGTAGTTTTTCTGATATGCTGTCAACCAGATTGAAAAATGTATTTTTTAGAAAAACGCATTCAAAGTTTTGCTGAAGGTTAATTCAACATACAAATAAAAAAATATAAACCGCTGTATCTCCGTCAATTTTACAAATTTCTTTAAAATATTTGGTGAGAGCATTCTTAACAAATGCATGTTTCAGAAAAT
This sequence comes from Agrypnia vestita, assembly GCA_016648135.1. NCBI lineage: Eukaryota > Metazoa > Arthropoda > Insecta > Trichoptera > Phryganeidae > Agrypnia > Agrypnia vestita. The sequence goes on from JADDOH010004719.1 coordinate 11,658, forward strand.
GAATGAAAGAAAAAAAATGACAAAAAATATTTTTTCACAGTGGTCTGGGGCCTTAAATAAAATAATATATTTTGTAACGAGATTGTCTTATACTTACATTTATTTACTTTGTCATTTTACAGTTATCTCATACTTACTTTAATTTACTTTGTCATTTTACATTTATCTTATACTTACTTTTATTTGCTGCTGTCATTTTATATTATAAACAATGTATTCTGTGTAACATAAAATTACTGTAATTTAGGTTTTGTAACCGTAAAAATAAACAAATGTGCTCCAATTGACAATTTGTTGATAAATAAAAAAATTATTTAATTTCAGTTGTTCTATTAGTCTCCCATCATCGCCACGCCATGAAAATTGAATACTTTCACCATACACGTGTATTTTTTAATAATTATATTAACGGCAAAATAATACTTTAATATTTTCGATGAAGGATGACAGCAAAACATTTCAATCATTGTGGGGCATTCTTTTCAACAGTCCCTCACGTTTGCTGTCAGCTGTCACCGATTGACTAACAAGCTTAGCTTTTGAAATTCGAACAACTAATAAACTGTATGGATCATCAATAAAATTGTCCACCCTATGCCGACGGTAATCCAAACCTATCTATGCCTTAGACTGCTATATACGTGATGATGTAATACTTTTTACGTAAAATTTTAAAGTATTTAGTTACAATCAGACGAAAATTACACCTCACTCGTATGACACGTTTACAAAATGTTCGGTGATTGGACAATGGATTTTTATTTATATATTTTTAAGGTTTTTACCATCACTAATATTAACAGCTTACTTTATATATGCAGCTGATGTTTATAAATACTGTAATAAATATATAAATAATGTTTATATATAAATATCGTCGCTAAATACGAGTTGAAAATGTGAAATCATTTTGTTTTTACTCCCTTTCTTTTAACTCGTGGCGTCTGATTGCTTGCTTGTCTGACGAAAAAACTTTGGATCGATTTTTAATCCTTTTCCCGTGATTCAATCGAATTGAAACTTTGCAAGCAGACTCGTGGCAACGATGAAGAAGATCTATCAAATTTTCGTTAAAAAAATTAATAATTATAGTATAATTTTGCATTTTTAAAATTTTTAATGTTTTTTTCATACAATTGTGTAAGTTGTATCAAAAGACTCCGACGTATCTGGTAGACACGAAACCCGAAAATGAGAAAAGGAATATTATAAAAACTTGGTTTTTATGGGTTAGTTTTTTTATGGAGTTAGGTGACTTCAAAGTTTGAAATTTTCAAAATATTGTTAAGAGATAACTTTCTGGAATCAACAACACTATGAAACACTCTGGAATCGTCTAGGGTACTCCGGAATCGTCTAGAGCACTATCGTAAACGCTGGAAGGGTCGAGTGAATACTAGAAATGGAAATCAAGTCCTCGAACATTCGAGAAACCATCATGTTTTATATAAAAGGACGAAGCCGATATCACGTGACGAGTTGTTGTTTTGACGTTTGACAGCGCAACAAGTCGACCATAGAAATTAAGCGAAACCGATGTGTCGGATCAGTGTGGCCAGAGTGAAAACGACAGCGAAAGAGCGAGTTTCAATCGTTTAGTGAAGAAGTTCCCTTAAGTGCCTACTTGTGAGGGGAATATTCTCGATAGTGAGGAGAATTTATTGAAAACCTTTATGGAATATTTGTTTTAGTGACAATTAGCGTGTCCAGTGACTAACAATTAATAAAAGTTTAAATAATTTTTAAGGTTTTCATTTGCCTCCCAAGGCCACGTCCCTTGACAATATTTATGTCTTATCTTTTGTAAAACGATGAATTTTCTTAAAAGCAACGTTTATCAAATATTATAAATTCATTCACTTAATATAAGTCAAATAAAATTATAACAATCTTGTAGAAAAGAAAATATTTTTCGTAAACTGTTAGAACCTTTTTTGACTCATAATTTAGGCAAAAATCTATAAAATATTGTATGCTAATTCTTTTCCAATGCACACATGGAGTTATTTTTAAAATCTCAAGCTTCATGTGTTTTACGCTATGTATGATACATTTGTCAATATCAGTTTGTTAATATACTTGTAGTCCATACCTGTCATTGCCTGAGGTTCAAAAAATTAATTAGTAACTTCGTATATGTTAGCCCTAGAATTAATATAATTATTCAACCAGGTTCGGTGTCAATCATTAAACGAGTATCTTGCATTGAAGCGATTTTCTGTTTTCTTTTAATGCTGTCATTACACGCATCGACATCATCCCTAGTTCGTTTTAAAATAGCACACTACGTGTTATGGTGTGCCTATTCATTACATCCGATCTGCATTTAGTGACATGGAGTAATGCATGTCGTCGATTAGGCAATACATATTCACACATCCTAGCATGCCAATTCGTCGATTGTTGAGACTAAAAACACAATCATCTTCCAGTTTCTGGGTAACCTAGTCAAGCCACGTCTTCTGCGGACGTCCCCTATTTGTTTCTTCTTCCAGGCTTCACTTCCAGACATCAGTGTTGGTAAACATTGTGTCATTTAAGAAAGGCGTTCGAACAAGTATATGTAAGCCGTCCGTACGAGGCACTTTGTTTCGTTGCCTTGGTGTTTATACCCGTAAACACCGACACAACGAAACAATGTGCATCGTATGCACCGCTTACCCATACTAATTCGATTGTCTTTTTAAATGGAAAGACTCCATTGCGTATAGCTAGTCTTGCTGTGGAGATTATCAAAAAAGGAATAGAATATTGTGCACAACCTGGATAAAATTATTTGATTATTTTTAATGCAAGTTTAATCTATTCCTGAAAAAATGTAACATTGCGATATACTGACATAATATTACGATTAGCGCATTTAGTGCGCAGATCTTGAAAAATCCAGGAACAATTGGATGTTTTTTTGCACACAAATATTTTTTAAAAGCTTTCTGTGAAGTTGAAATTTTCCGTATGGAAGCCAGCGTCTCTCCGCTAAGTGGTTTCCAACTTCAACTCTGGAACACAATCCACACACTTGAATAACGATTGTTGTACAAATCGTCTTTCAAAAATATCGATCAGAAATGAATATTTACCGAAAATGAATTGTGGAGAGAGCACAAAGGCATGGAAACGAGGTAACCATTCATGTTTTCAATTTGTAATATTAACACCAAAAACGTGGAAAAGGTGAACAAATCTTTTTTTTTATTTATCAATTAGAAAGACGTAGAGAAAAATCAAATCAACGAAAAAACATTTGGCTTCTATCTATCCGAATATATATGTTCTTTTATTCTAATATTTTCGTTTCTCGATCTTTTACCGATATAGAAAGCCGGACGTCAACTAGTTTATAAATAATGTGTATAAACTAGTTGACGAATATATAATAATAACTGGTTTAAAACTAAGTATTTTATTTTAATTAAAATAACGCTTTACAAAAAAAGTGTTTTGAAATTAATAAATGATTATTTATTGTAAATTTGTGTTTTTCGAGGACCCTGTAGAGTTAGTATGAACACGGTTGAATAACTACGCTGATATAAATTATCTTTGCACTAAGTCACTGCGTTAAACCGTGTAAATAATACATAAAAGGAAGATAAAATGTGTGAATTAATGTTTAGTAACTGCAGTCGCTCAGGTATGTAAATGAACTAAAACAGGGGATTTTAGTTGGAATGCTTTTTATGTTAATGAAGTAACTTGGAACCCTACGTAAAAGACTACCATGCACAGAGAAAACATAGAATAGAACTCTACCTCCTGTATTCTCATAATTAATATTTTATGGAATTAAGATAAATTATAGAAGTCTCACAGAGACGAAGCTAATTATATGAGAAACATGTAAGGAAGTCTTTTGTACGATGGCCCAGGGCTTACAAGCTGGCTTAAGTGATCACTCTACACAATGCAACGTTGACCAATTCCATCGTAAGAACATGAAAAGGGTATGAAAACTGATCCCCAATGACAGCCAAAATACATTTAGGTCTTGAAACAAAATAGTTATTTTATACGACCAGTTTTATACATGTATACATTCCATTCTCGACGTTTCGCTAGTCATATCACAGCGTCATCTTCAGGGGAGTGCCCTCTCGCCACGGGAAACAAGGACGGACAAAAACGACAGTAATATAAAGTTATAAACCTTAAATGTTTAAAGACGATACGTGCTTATTGCAATGCGACATACCTCGTATTGCGAAAAATTCAATATATTACAATCCCTATATCTATCCTAAACGCTCCGAACTTAAAATAATAATAATAATAATAAAATAATAATAAATAATAAAATTAGAATTTTGAAAATCTAGCATTTTCGTCAACAATAATAAATTTATATATATATATATCCAGGTCCAGGACCGAAGAGTGTGGCGTTTTATCCTTTCTAGTGATGGTAAAACCTTAATTTTAACCGGTTATTTTCAGTACAGTTATTTGGAATTTGTATCTGATTGTACCGTTGACTAGTAAATCATATATAACTGTTGTCTAGTCCCGATGGTTGCCCGTCGAATTGCGAACCCGAAAAATTAGTCGCCAATCATCAATGCAATCAGATGCAAACTTCAAAAAACGGTTAATGGTCAGCGGTTAAAATACCATAATCCTTTCTGTCCATCACTGCAGAAACCGAGTGATGGCGAGTAAGTGATTTCTTATAATAGCAGACGTCGCATTATTTTCACTTTTGCAAATAATAATCGCGCAGCAATAATTTACTTACAAAGCATTTTTATCTACGCGCATTCTCGTGTTAAATTGAATAAATCATGTGACATAATGGCGAATGGCGATTTTATAGCTTTCCGTTGTCATTCGATGTGTCGGGAGTGTTTTATCGTATTTAATGCGGTTTTTATTGGGATACTGTTATAAAAAGTATTTAAGTGGTGAAACTACGGACGACACTGGTTAATCCTCTAAGTAACGTAAAGGACATATTCAAAATATTTAGGCGTATCATGACGCTGTAAGAGAACTTTCGGATATCGGATTGGATAGTGCAGCATTCAATTCACGGTCATTGCACAAAAAATATTTCAACATTTCCAGCAATAGGTAATATATGCTGAAATACATATAGTTAACACTCCCGTTCCTTAACGGGGTACAAATTAACTACAAAAATCTTATTTTTAAAACTATTAAATAATTATGAATGTTATTGAGCTGGTATTCTTTACAATCTTCATATATATCCCAAATAATACAACACCCAAAGAAAATAAAATGATAACATGTATTAAGGTAGTCGAAAGTAGAAAAAAAAATATTTTCACATATTCTATACGATTCGCTTACTTCGTTCCGCTTGCAAGGCTTCTGTCAGTCGGACGCTTGTGAGTTATGACTCACGTGAAAACTCTAAGGTTTCTTATAAAATGAAGACAAATTTAGTAGAATCTTTTTGTATTGTACAAGAAATGTCATTAAAAATATTATAGAACAGTTTCAAAGCATTATACTTCATTAAAACGCAAATTTGACTGGGGTCCCGTTTATACCCCGCTCCGTCCCCGACCCTATTTTCCGTACTCCGGTAGCCGAAGGTTAAACAATTGGGTATCACCGACACATACCACACGTTGAAATGAATATTCCAGACTTTTTACCAAAATTAGGTCCATTTCAATGCACTTGCGTACATTGTCAAAACTTTCGATTTGTTTGAGTTTGACATGTCATCTTAACCTAGAAATTAATTTCCAACACAATCATTGACAGTTGCTCGCATCACGTTAAAAATTTGCTTGCCAATAGAAAAAATAAAACTGATTAAAGAAAATATTTTTTAAATATTTTTGATGTTTTTAGCATTAGCTTTGTGGCTGGACATAATTATTTACTTTAAATAGTTAAGAACTTTGTATTAAACCACTTGGAGTGACTTTACGTCTACCGGTTTCGAGACTACTCGTCAGGACGGACGCATCCTAAATATCCATTATTAATTTTAGTAAACAAATTAGTTTTTAACATTCACATCAATCTTCTACTCGTCTAGTTATCATGGAGCTTTATTATTGTAAATTTTTATAACATTGTAATTTTGTATATTCAGAAAAACTTACTACAATTATTACAATAAATTGTGCGGTTGTTTGAAAGGAGTTGCCAATCGGCAATAAACTCACCTTTATAGTGGTTTGTATGCAAAAGTTAATAAATAAATAAATCTCTTTGTTTGTACATTATGTTATTTTTACATTTTTCTTTTTTTTTCTGTGAATGTATGTATGTTTATTATACTACACATTCTACATGAATCATTCTTGATGTTTCGCGAACTGACGTTGAATATATAAGGGATGACAGGCCGCTACGCAGATCAGAGTTATTTTGATAGGCGAGACATGACTATAGAAAGTAGCGGAACCGCGCGTTTGAACATAAACAAGCGATGGTAAGGATAAAGCGAAATAGAAAACTACATATTAGTGACAAACTTGTGAATTACGAAATTGGCGTGAATCAAAGAACACTGCACCGATTAAATGCGTGTCCAGTGATTTAAATTAATTAATAAATTAGTTTTTAAGTGTTTCTTTTGCCCCCCACCGTCACGATCTCGTGACAGCACTATAAAAGGCTTTATGACCGTGTGACACTAAAATAAATAAATAAATATATGCATTTTCTGTGTGTGTACTTGCGGTGTGTGTAGTGGTTCTGTGTGCGATTATCCAGTCACCGAATTGTATAGTTGAATGAAATTGTAGGTAAGATAAACTCTCATAACAGGTAATGAAGTAATAACACAAATATAATATTATAATAAATTTTGTAGACTCTAGAATGTGACGTCTGCATAAAACCGAAGTATCGATAATTTTTTATTACCGAGTTAAAATAATTTCTGAAGAATGTAACAGGATAGCTTGCAATGTTGGCATTGTAGCTTATGCTCATGTTGGACCCGATAATAATAAAGTATCATAAAGTAGCACTCGTTTCTGATAGGTGCCCGCATGAGAGACAGGTGGGTGCCTCGAGTATCGAAATAATACGACGGTAAGTGTGGCAATATTTACATGCTTAATTTTAAATAACCCCTTTCTTCCCTAGCCATGTAGCGCAGTTCAGCAGATCCACTTTTACGTGTAATATTTTTCTTCTTCTTCTTCGTCTTCCTTTTAATAAACCTATGTGGTTGGTTCTTCAGAAGATAGCGCCTCCTGTGAGGTGGATTCCCAGTCGTCCTTCCATCTTTTGGAAGGTCTTCCGCGAGGACGGGTTCCGTGAGTCCGGTGCTGTCCATTGTCTGGACATGACCATACCAGTCCCTTCTTCTCTGCCTACTCCATCGTACAATATCTTCGGCCTCACATATCTCTCTTATTCATGCGATCCCGCAGCGTCTTGCCTGCTATCTTCATCTCGGAAATCCTCAATATTTGTTTACTCCTGATTTTGTCAGCTCTTGCTTCAGTGCCATATGTAAACATTCGTATTATAAAATTATTATTATATATAACTAGTACAATATATTATGTAAATAGTATATTATAAAACAAAACAAGTATACCTATTGTAAAACTGTAATTTTCGTAAATATAAAATTGCTAGAAACTAGAGAGCAACTGCACATAATCGAAGCTTTCCCAACGTTATAAAAAATAAAAATCCCAACATTATAAAATACTTTAAAAAGATTTGGAATGGTCGAATATGCAAAATTATACTAGAATCTTCGAGAAATTGTATCTTTCTAAGTAACGTTGCGGTCGCCTAGGCGAGTCAGTGATTGTTGTGACGGCTGCGACAGCCGTTTATCCGGACGAATAAAGTTTACCAGAGGCAAGTGAAATATTCTAGTGCGACGAATTAGTGCAAAAACGGAATAGTGTTTAGGCTGAACTTTGGGACAGCGAGTGTTTCATTTTGTTGATAATATTTTAATAAATCCTAAAGAAAACTTATGCGGTAGAAAATGACTAGTGGAAATCGAGCACGCGGAACGAAATCTACTAAAAATAAATAAATACAATTGATACGTCGGACGTTAGCTGATATGAAAATAGCTGAAAGTACCAACTGTAGTCAGACAGAAAGAAACTTAATTATAATTATGTAATAAAACAAATAAAAAAATACTATTATTTCTTTCTGACTCATTTATTAAATTAAAAGAATTAAGGGTAAAGGTCGTGAGGTCGCATAGGAATATGTGAATACTTTATATTATAAGAATATACTCGTAGGGATCGAACATTAATATAAAATATATACCTATAAAAAATTAATATATAATATAAATTTTCTAACGGTGTCACAAATTGACAGCGTGCCTGCGTAAGGGGATTTTTGTGCAGTGGTGTACAGTCAGTATGTCAGTAATTTTAATTGAGCAACACTCAAAATTGAAATTCATTTGATTCATTGAAATATTTTATAATTAAAAACAGATAAACAGCTCTCGATATTTTTAACTTATATAAGATTTGTCGAAATCAATTTAACTGTCCATATATTATTATCCCTTATAAGTATCCACGTCCCAGCAAGGGCAATAAGATCACACCGCCTCTTTCATATTCCTATTGCTCGCACCAACTCCGGAATGCGCTCACCCATAGTGGGAATGTGCTGAGCTAATAACAACTTGTTCACCAACTTCGACATACACATATTTTGTATCTACATATAAATTAAAAAGCCACGTAAATAATATTCTGCGTTGCAGCACTCAATTAATATTTAAGTATGTACATCATACTCTACGACACAAGATGTAAATGTAGGTTCACTTATTTTAATAAGTTTTTATTATACAATATTGTCAATCATTTTACTATATTTTAATATACTATTTTTACTACTCTTGTCTTTTATTATTTATTTATATATTTTACTTTACTTTTTAACAAACAGACCATCAAAAGACCATTATTAACTCTAATATACGGTCCTAGAGTGTCATTAGAGTAAAAATTATAAAAAATTTATGAACAATTTGAATATGACAAAACGTCGCTGTATATATAATTAAGCCTATGTGCCGTTTTAGTACATTCTGAGATAAACGAATAAAACTATTTTAAAAAATAATTGCACAGACTAGATTTATAAGAAATATTTTAAATAATTACTAGGCAGACTTGCCAGATGAACGGCAATGTTTTTTTTGTATATCTCTATTATTTATATGAAAAATTGACAAATTGTTTAATTCATTCATCTGAGAATGTATTAAACGGCACATTGTCTTAATTATATATACAGCGATGATAATTAACTACACAATACACTTTTTATGTTAAATTAATAATAAATAATGTATTTATGATAAAATAAAATTGAAAATAATATTCAGAACAAAATAAAGACTGTCGCAAATCAATAAATACAATTTAGAAATGAGTTCCAGATTATCAAGTTACAATACACTTTTTACGATCAATTAATAATAAATAATGTCTTAATGAAAAACAAATTGTAAATAATAAAGTAATGTGAAATATATAAGTTAACATGTTCGATACTATTAGGTCCTTACATATGAAATTGAGGTTTAGTACGGGAGGAACATAAAGCCGATTTTTTTTATTATAATATATTTATTTAATCAAAGTAAGTACCATTGCTATCTATGCACTTTTGCCATCTCATAGGTAGTTCATCGATCCCTTTACTAAAAAAACCATTCGGACGGGAATCAATAAAATCTTTGAAGGCGGTTTGGACTGCCCCATCGGAGTTGAATTTTTTCCTTTGCAAGAAGTTATCCAAATTTCGAAAAAAATGGTAATCTGTTGGGGCAAGGTCCGGAGAGTACGGTGGATGTCTTAGACATTCCAATTGAAGCTCCTCTAATTTGGTAGCCGTCTGTTGTGCAGTGTGTGGTCTAGCGTTATCATGAAGCAGCAGTGGCCTAGAGCGATTAACCAGCCTCGGTTGTTTAGCAGCTAGCTTTTCCATCATGGTTTGCAGTTGCTGACAATAGACATCTGCCGTAATCGTCTGGCCAGATTTAAGAAAGCTGTAGTGAACGACACCAGCACTAGTCCACCAAACGCTCACAAGTAACTTTTTTGGAGTCAATTTTCGCTTGGGGCATGGTTTGGCTGGTTCGGCAGGGTTCAGCCATTGCGATGAGCGCTTCCGATTATCGTACAGGATCCACTTTTCATCACAGGTAATGATTCGATTTAAAATCCCTTCATTATTGTGCCGGTTGAGTAATGCAACGCAGCAGTCAACGCGCGTTTGTTGATTTGCTTCACTCAATTCGTGAGGTACCCACCTTTCAAGCTTTTTCACCTTACCAATTTGCTTCAAGTGGATTAAAACAGTTTTATCACTAACACCGCAGCCTGCAGCTAACTCGGATGTGGTTTGCGATGGATCCGCTTCCACAATAGCCTTTAATTCTTCATTATCAACTTTGGTCTCCGGCCGTCCACGGGGCTTGTTCTGCAGGTCGAAATTTCCAGAACGAAAACGTTGGAACCAAAAACGCACTGTGTTTTCTTTTGCGGCACCGTCGCCATACACATCATTAATCCTTCGAGCCGTTTCTGCAGCACTGGTGCCACGGTGGAACTCGTACTCGTAAATAACGCGATATTTCAAGTTTTTCATTTTGTAAACTGAGTGACGCAAAGAAAAAAACAATTGAGGAAAAAACAAATGAATTATTATTTTCAAAACACAAATACATGAGTAAATAGCTGTATAAATTTGGATTTGGAATTCCTAACCAAAGAGAAGATATTTGAGATCAAATTTGCCAGTACGGCAAAACGCCAATTTCATATGTAAGGACCTAATATTTGTTTAAACTCATTTTTGTATCGCTAACTTGTTATATTTCCAAACAAATGAATAAACAAACATCTAGACACGGCGGGGATGACAGTCTGAAGGGTGAACAAGCGTGGTCCCCAGCGCGCCCAATGCTCCAAAATGATTTGCAGTCTTGTTTGTGGTTTGTGGCATGCGGACCACTTCGACACGGTATTACCAGTTGATAGGTGAACGATGCGCCTGAAACTGACAGCTCGGAATGGCCACTGATTTCATCTAATATGTTTGCATCACGTCAATATAATGACGACCACTGAAAATGTAGCCCGAAACGTCGGCAAAGACAAAAACCGAACTACAGAAGAACAATATACAAATTTGATTAATTTGACCAGAATTTTTATTTAAACTTTTTTGCCATTATCTAGCAAAATACTCCCGAAGATTTCTAGTCTCGGTATCTGCAAATTTTGATAGATGCCGCTGCGCTAAATGACGTATGTCTCTTTGCCGACGTGGACAGGGATATGTAATCTGCGGATATCTCTTTAGTTATCAGTTTTTGCGGCTGGTTTATTGACCAAGAAAGTACAGACCTAACAAGCCAGTGATGGCGAATGACAGGCGTATCAAAGGTGAGGCGCCATAACGTTTCGAATGAGATGGCAGCCTTCCCCAATACTCGAGACACCAAAGAAACTCTACTGCGTGGCCAATGCCTCGTATGCGTGCATCAATATCGCAAAATAACTGGCCATACACAAGTATAAACAAGTGCCCCGCCACGTAACTTTCTAACTTAAGAGCTTACCTGGTTATGACACGCCAGCAGAGCAAAGTTAGGTATTTTCCAATTTTTGACAAGCCAAGCCCAATAGGTCCGCCATCACTGTATAAATTTCATGACGTCAGAGCTCTTTCATTAATTTGTTCGCCAAATAAAATAATGCAAACATCGGTTTAAGAAATAAACGGTATATATTTTTCTTGTTTAATTTACTCAGATATTTTGTTAAATATGAACAGGTCAAATTTTTGTTTTTGGCACATTTTTATGTCCAGTTTCATTGCCAAATATTTGGTTTGCGCGATCGCGTCAGGAAAATTAATGATTTATTTAGTGAAAACACGTGCGGCGTATTGCGACCGACGCAGCGGAGGAATTTCCGCTTAAATAAACATTAGTAAAGTTTGGCTCGCGAAGATGACACGGAGGCGATAGGCGCCTTTTAGCGGGGAGACCACAATGAAATCCTTCACCCCGCCGAGCGCAACCTGTTAACACTTGAATACACATCCTCGCTTGCAGGCGGCCGCGCAAGGTCGCCGGGCCCGGCTGCATTCTAACATTACACATCGCGCAGCTCGCGTACTAGGGCGTGCATTACCGGTTTGCAGTTAACCGATTCACCGGTAAGTATTGCTAAATTGCATAACAAAATGACGTAATTTGGTAATTATTTTTAACGTAGTCATTGAAATTTTTTAAATCGAGAAGAATGGCACATTTCCATCTTCTGTGTATAGTTTTCTCGAATATTCTGCCGTGTATATGTGACCTCTCTGGCCACATTTCGGATCCCATTGCAGGGTCCATCATCAGGGCTGATGTGATGAGTGTGCGTTGAAGTGTAGGTTAAGTATTGCCTTCCAATACCGTACCGAAGTCAGGGTGTCTCCAAGTTTGTGTTATGTTAAGTACTGGATGGCAGTATCGTGTCGAAAGTAGGGTGTGTGTGTCTTGTTGTAGTGTGTTGTGTATCTACTAACGAATGTCGGACTGTGCGGATCGTCGATTTGATTTCTCCTGCAGCGCTGGATACCACGAGGTTTTTAACTTAAGACCGTCATCCCTATTAATGTTTACCGGGTGCTTGTATATTTCAATTGCTTCTTTGACCAGGCGCGTGTGGTGACTTTTGGGCTTTCCTAGGATTTTCGGCTCAAATGAAAAATGGTGGCCCGTATCTAGAAAGTGCTCAGCTAATGCCGATTTTTCTGGGTGACCGAGTTTGCATGCTCTTTTATGCTCATCAACCCTCTTTGAAATCGTGCGTGCTGTTTGTCCCATATACACTTTGTCGCAATTTTGACAGTCGAGTCTATAAACAGAGGTCACATATACACGGCAGAATATCCCAGAAAACTATACACAGAAGATTCTGAACGGCCGTGAAAACCTAAGGACATTTTCCACAGGACTGCTTCCGGGCAGACTGGAATATTCTGGATGAAACCCTTTCTCCCTCCGATGACGCTACAGCCCAAATCGCGCCTTGATCTCAAGCAACGTTTGCCTCCAACTGTCCTCAGCTTGTGTCCTCCAATTTCATCTGCAGTAGTTGCACTGCGTGAAATCCATGTACAACAAAATACGCGAGAAGTTTCTAGAACTCGAGCGGTTACAAAATATGCACAAGTCGCGGCAACAGCAGTCGGTTTTAACATTCACACAGGAATGTTTCCGGGCGGACTGGAATATTCTGGATGAAACCCATATTGACCAAAATACACGAGAAGTTTCTGGAACTCAAGCGCTTATAAAATATGCACAAGTCGCGTCATCAATAGTCGGTTTTAACAAGCGATACGAGGCCATCGAAAGCGAAACCAGAGATACAAAGCGAAGCAGCAAATTGACAGCGATAATAAATCTAGAGAGTTCAGTAGTTAAACAGACGTGAGAATATTCTGGAAAGACAAGTATAAAGTATTTCACAGATATTAATAATACACAATAATTACATTTTTGAATTAAATGTTAAGTGCTATAAGTCGTGTTCAGCGACTATGGTAGTAAATAAAAATATTTGTTAATTAAGAGACTAACCATTGCAAAAATCATTAGTCAAACTTACGGTATTCTATTGATTACTATTCATGCCTTGTCGGGTATTACAATAACTAAAATCGTTATCTGTCTGTTAAGTGATTTCTAAATAATCTTTTTATTTTATGTTATTTCTGCATTTTCTATTATTTACTACAGAAGTAAACAGTTCGTATTGATTCTTAACGAAAAAAATCGTATTTATCAAGGCAAGGATATAAATTATATATTTAATATACCGATATATATTATACCTTATTTTGTACATCATAATATAATGCCATAATATTATAAATACCGGTAAACCGGAATTAAATTCAGAGTTTTACCAATTTACCGGGAACGCCATTTTCCGGTAAATTTGCATGCAGGGGGTACATACCCCTGTACCAATTTGTACAGGGATGATACCCTACCTAATGGAACCTCTTTTAATGAAATTTATCCATTACGGAAAAAAACAGCATTTTGCTTTTTGGTAAATAAATTCGGTGTACTGAAGAACGTATTTAAAATATCGGCAAATGAGACAAGAATTTTATAGCCCGTGTCCGCAGAGAAAGTTTTTATGAGATTTTCGACTCGATAATCTCTACGTACGGGTTTTGTTCCCACGAGATTAGAGAGATAGTCTCAAAGATTCGCTTTCTTGCGCTTCACTTCACGCGTATGATCTGTCAAATATCGGTTCATAGTCCGATTATGTTCCATTCGATAGCTGAGTGAATTTCTTATAATTTATGACTCTAAATTAGTATATTCTGCTTGTCTAACTTTTCATAATATTGGGTTTTATATGACGTTTGTGCACGCGTGTCGGGTCTTGGTTCTCATTGATTTTCATTATTTTAACAATCGTGTCTTGACTACTATTATATAACATGGCACACTTCATCATGTTTTACGTCACGTAATATAAATATTACTATGAAATATTAAATAGGTACTAATATTTATTTAAAAGTTGGTAGAAATCAGTTTTTTTCACACACGTCTACTAATTCTTCATCCAGGCTCAAACAGGTGTCCAAATATTAAATTAGTCTGCCGTTAGTAAAGGGTTAAAGCCAATTTCCGCTATAGTGACAGATATATTGACATTTGACAGATGTCTTGACATTTATTATTGAAACTTAGGCGCACCTAAATAATTACGTGTAAAACATGTGATCATGTTATTTTAAAAATCTTGAGTTTATATGTTTATTTACCTACTAGATGTAAAAATGTTTTTTTTACAACTAAATAAAAATATATAAATAAAAAAATATATTCTACAGTGTTTTTCCTGAAACGACTGGGTATTTTTGTATAAATAGTATAATCAACAGAATTTTACTGTGGGTACATATACTTCTTTCGTATCCACTGTACTTTAGAGATTATACTCTTAATCAGTGGTTCCCAAAGTTGACCGGACCGCGACCCCCACCGACGACCCACCAAAAAAAAATTCAATTTTCGGGACCCACTTGCTGTCTCACATATTCCCAATACATATTGTTACTACGCGAAAGACTGTTCAATTAAGAAAAACGTCCAAATATAATCGAAATGTTTCATTACGAAAAATATTAATATGTGATATTTTAATGGGAAGGATGCATTTGATGCCTATTTCTTGTCATAACAGCATTAGCGTCGACTTCAATTTTAGTCACTTTTCATCGAAGTGAATTCGATGCGACCAATTTATTTATGTATTTAATCTCAATAGAAACTATGGCAGAAAATCCCACTTAAGTATGAGGTGGTGAAGGGGAGGAGGACTTTCATGTTTTCGTCAGACAAGCAGGGATAAATGTCAGCAACTAAAAGCCATAATTTTGATAATTGCTTGCGATTAAAAGTATTTTTCAGCGACATACCTTCCAATAAATCAACAAGCTCTTCACTTTCTTTTGTTGGCTTTTGCCTTTGCTATGTTGTCTTGAAATGGATTACAAATACAGTTTATCCTGTCGAACTTTTTGATCCCTTCTTCGAAGTAAGCGTTAAAGTTATTTTTCAACTCTGTTAAATGAGAGACAATGCAGTCTATATTGACATATATGGTTGCACTTCATTTTCTACAATAAACACATGACCCGGACAAGACGTGCGCAGTATTGTGACTGCGACCAACCTAATATTCGCTCGCGACCCACCAATGGGTCGCGACTAGGGAATGCAATCCCGAGTCGCGATTTCCCTTTAGGGATCCCTCGAGATTAGAATTTCTAATCCCGCGGGATCCCTAGGGATCCCGAATACTTTTGTGTTTTTTTTTGTTTATAGAGCTGAATAGCAATTAACAACAATGCCCTCATTTTTATATCAGCAATTTTAATAAAATGTTCATTATTAATCATTGCATTAAAGTTTTTGTAGGCGTTTTTCCAAGCATCAATCAGTCAATATAGTAGAGTAAAAACAACTAACTAGTAGTAGTTTTTATTACTATTTTAGGTTGATAAAATACAGCAAATATTATTCAAAGCTCTTTTCATTATTTGAATGTGACATGAACATAACTAAAAGCTCTATAGACAAATACAATTAAACATACAAAACATAAAAAATGCTGATCAATCCCGATAATCTCGTCCGATTTTTCGGTTCGGGATTGATCTCGTAAAATGTCTCGAGATCTCGAGGGATCCCAATCTCGCGGTATCGGGATTGCATTCCCTAGTCGCGACCCATAGAAACACTGCTCCCAACTCGTAATCCCATGCGGGTTGGGAGCAGTGTTTCCCAACCCGCGTTGGGAAACACTGCTCTAGATAAATATCTTATATTTATTTACGTCCATAAAATTACCAGGGGCGTGCAGTGAGAGCAGAAAGCGAGACTTTTTTCTAGGCATATATTTTTTAAAAGAAACCGAAATAAGAGATATATATCACAATAATTTACATATCATTCAGATTTTAATGTTTCATAATATTCTGCATGATAAATATATAAATTCTTTTATTTTCTAAATATATGTTTAACCCGGGAGCAGGACTTAGTGGCGCGTAGAGGCTTTCTCTCATGCTTCTTTAATTGGACATCATTTTGTTACATTTGCTTTTTATAGAATTTTTTTTTTTACTTTTGGTAAATGAAACACTTCTTCGTCATAAATGTCAAAATTTATTACCAAATTTGGAAGAAAATTATTCAGAAATGTAATTTTAAAAAAGGAAGAAAAACTTTTTTTTTAAACACTTATTTTTCATATAAAATAAAAAGTAATTCAAATGACAAAAAAAAAACTACTATTCGTTGAGTTCGTAAAGGGTGTTACTTTCGAAACATATCAAATAAAAAAAATCCATTCTCTAGCAAAGATCTGACGATAAATTATGAATGCTCATCCGCCTACGGTGTATGGTTATATCAACTGACTACCCAGCCTCCTTAAAAAATCGACGCTAATGACTAATTTCTTTTTTTTTATGTTTATAGCGTTAACTTTGTGGTTGAACATAATTATAAATTTTAATTAAATAACTTTGTATAAACCACTTAAATAATGACTTTAGGTCTATCGGTTTCGATACCACCGTATCTTCATCAGGACTAAGTACAACTAACTATCCATTACCTATCCTAGTAAACAAATCAATGCTGAATGGGGGCGTGGCTACATGGTGGGGGTAATTGAGGGATGGACGCCGAATTGGAAAATATATCTAACTAACTAACTAACTAACCATCACGCCGTTTCCCGGCAGGGGTAGGCAGAGAGGATTAAACGCCACACTCTTCTATCCTGGCACACCACTTTTGCTTCGGCCACATTCATGCATCTTCTGATACAAGATATCATAAATATATCTAGTAGCGGGCTATTCATGAAATTTATCTGATTATTAATAATGTTGACTTTGGTGTTGAGGCTCTTTTTTATTTCTAGTGTCTCTAAGGTATCTAATCTAAGGCCTCTATTATTTATATGTAGAATTTCGATGCCGTTTTCCTTTTTAAAGGTGTGGCCGGTTACTAAAAGATGGTTCGCGAATTCGGAAAAGTTATTGTTATTAATACATCTGAAGTGTTCCTTTACGAACATTAATGAAATACTTGAGACGTCTTAATAACAATAACTCTTTGTCAATAATTCTAATATTTTTCACACAAGGTTGAAGGAAGAATTTTGTAGAGCTTAATTGCAAAATTAATATGAGTTCTACAATCAAAAGTCGTGTTAAATGCTGGTATATTTATAATTTTCATCTTAGTGCGTCTTGTGTTATGTCGGAGTTCTATTGTTTAGTTTTGTGTTTTTAAATTGCTGTAAAAGAATGGTATTAGCATAAATTTGTTTTATGTCTCGTAGAGACCAAGCTATTCCAATTACCATAATTTCGTTGTCTGTCTGTCCGTCCGCCCATCCGTTCGTCCGTCCGTACGTCCGTCTGTCTGTCTGTCCCCATAACTTCTTTATAGTAATTTTTTTCTTTTTTTTTTAATTTTTAATCACCTTAATTGTTTTATGTAACTAAAATTTTTTACGTAATTTTTCTTTTCAAGTAATTTTTTTTCATTTTATATAAATAAATATATAAATACTAAAACATGTAAGAGTACCGTCATTTTTGACGCGTTACAGCTAGCTTTTATAAAAAGGAAATGTATACCCATAACTACTTTCCCATATGAAAAATAGCTTCGTTTCTATGAGATATCTATAATATATATTATCTTGATTAAAATAAATGTTTTTAAAATGAGTGCGGCTTGAAACTCACTGGTTATAATTTTAATCTGGGTGATCGTACATTGAATGGGTGCCTAGTGTTAGCACCCAAGTGTCTTGTACCTAAGTTCACACGAGTTGTGATTATGAAGGGTGGTTTTCTTAGAAAGGGTAGGAGGGAGTAAAATGGTGCGAGGGAGCTTATTTTTGCTATCGTCGACATTATATAGTGTTGTAATAACGTGCAATATTTTATATAAAATATTCAGAATGTACTTAAGAGTAAGTAATATATATAAATTAGATGAGCGCGTTAGAAAACTTCGTTATAATTATTATACAATTATTATAACCCGTAAAAAATGACGGAACATTGGTTCTCGTCTTTACTAAGCCCTATTATATAATTATAGCATATTTTTGGCGGTCCACGAAGAGGCGCCCCTAGCCAAATGCGTTAATCGGCCGGTTCGGGTTTGGTGACCCGGGGTTCAAGCCCCATTTCCGGCCGTTTTTTAGTCGTGAATTCGAACGAAATTACGGACGTTACACGAAGTTACGGGGACAGACAGGCAGACGAACGGACAGACAACGAAATTATTATGTTTGATACTTTATTATTTATACATTCTTCATATCACGGTTTAGTTGACTTCTTTCCATTTAAGAAAACAATCAATTTAGTAAATGTAAGCCGTGCATTCAACGCACATTGTTTCGCTGTCAACACAACGAAACAATGTGCCTCGTACGCACGGCTTACACATACTAATTCGAATGTCTTTCTTAAATGGAAAGAGGGCAACTCATATTGAATTTTATTTGAAAAATAGTTACACCTAGTAACAAGCTTAATTAAAAAGTAGCACTTAGCTTTTCACGTCCGAAATGTGTCCGTCCGCAGTGCATTGGAATTTCAACGACTGTTGACTATATATGTACGTAATAAATTACCTGTATGGCAGGAAAATAAGTATGTGGTACTTTTTACTCCCTTTATATTAACTCGTGGCGTCTGCTTGCTTGCCGTCAACAAAAAATTTGGATCGATTTTCGACCCTTTTCCCGTGATCCAATCGAGCTGAAACTTGGCAAGTAGACTCATGGCGACGATCAGAAGACCTATCAAATATTATTTCGTTAAAAAAATTATAATCATAGTATAATTTCGGATTTTTAGAAATTTTATTGGTTTTTTCAAATTGGAATCATTAGAAAAGTTTTTTATTTCACTACGAATGTCGAAAATCTAAATTGACTGACAAATGTTTTTAGAATTTAATCTTCAAAGCGTGAAGTGTCTTATCAAAGCTCAAAACATCTGACATTTCAGAAATATATTAAATTAATGAGTGTAAGTTTAGTGTTATGTTATATGTTTTAGTTCGTCTTTAATTGTTGTTATATTTTACAAAGAAAGGGAGTATAATAAAAACTTGTTTTTTATGGGTTACTTTTTCTACTTCTAAATTTGAATGATGTAGGCAAACGAAGCGACGCGGTCGACCGTTGTTTATTTACTCAAAATTAATAAAATTTACAATCCAAAGTAATTGATTAATAATCAGTTAGCGGCAGTCAATTTAAAATTACGTTAGTAAAACGCCTCGGCGCCAGGCGTCCGACCGAACCGAATCTCCGATACACTGAGCAGCATTTTCCTCGAAATATTTTCCGTTTTATGTATTTGCTGGTAAACAGCTCGGCGGGAGTTCCGCGAGACCTCAAAGGCTGGTTAATTGTTTGCCAAACAAATTTGTCACTTTGAAATGGGAATTAATTTACAACCGCTAAAATCTGTAAAACATTCCCTAATTTTGATGACTTTGTTTCGGAAATTTTGCAAGAAAGGCGCCGCGCCCGGAAGAGACAATGGGTTCGATAATTTATGATTTTACATAAAATGGTAAACACGTTTTGCTAAACGTTACGCAAACACAATCGATCAAAATTAAATGAAAACACATTTTACTACAACGTAATACTATTAAATTATTTACACATAATAAGATATCAAGGGATAACTTAACCAATTAATGTATATTATAGATGTCTCACAGAGACGAAACTGTATTTTTTCAAGGGAGAGTAGGTACAGAAGCCTTTTTTGGGTGGCCATAGGACTTACGACCTATCGTACGGTTGGCTTAGTTGATCACCTTACACATATGTAACGTTCGCCATTTCCACCCATGATAGAATACCATGTCTATTCTTTTTGGAAGTTGTATATATATTAAATTTTTGCGCCACGTTTCACATGTGAGCTCTAATGACCCCCTAGCGGCTAGCACCAAAGCTTTTTCCTTCCCCTTGAATAACCACAGATGTCGCTAAACGAGACATCTATATTGATTTTGGAGTTTTTTTTAAATTGATTATTGATGTCCCTGTGACAAACAATCCAGTTCTGTTCTGAAAAATTTGGAAATACTCAAAATATTCTGGATAACTTAACCGTTTACTCTCCATTGGCGATAATATGTCACCATAATAAATTACTATTTAAATCCGTTGGCAACTACATGTCGCAGCAAGCGATCGGCAGTATTCTGAAAAGAGCAATTTTGAGATCTTAAGATTGCTATCCCAACACTTTAAACACGAGAATAAAAATAAAAAATATACGGGATGTTTGTGTAGGTATACGTCAGTGTTTGATGTTCGTTGTTCTCAGGCAAGGAGATTTGTATATTTTCACATAAGTATCTTAAATTAAATAGTTTTATTTGCGGGTGTCCAATGTCTGCAATGCCTTTTCTAAAGGCATTGCAGACATCGGCGCCTTCTTATCCAGGCGGTCTGATCTGCCAGAGATTCAAAGAATTACCGAGGTACCTATCGCAAACATAACCTCACAATTCTCGTGTTTCGACTAAAATTACATGAAATAAGAATATTAATACAATTCGCTTCTGTAATTGGACCTCTTGGACTGTTGAAGCGTAAAAATTAAAAAAAAAATGTAGATATTTCATATCACTTATTAACTTCTTCTCCCACTGATATAAAATGTGTGCACGTATTTCTGATGGAATTTATGAACGTTACATTGTGTAGAGTGATCACTTAAGCCGGCTCACACAGGTTGTAAGCCCTGGGACATCGTATGACAGACTTCTATGAACGCTTCTCATACAAATAGCTTCGTCTCTTTGAGACATCTATAATTTATCTTATATTATAACATTACATTAGCTATTGTTGTTATCATGGATATTTAACAGTTTCAATTGCGCGTGAAAACATCATTTTATATTTTTGTGACGAAATAAAATGGATATGAATGTCAAACTAAGCTTGACAAGCTGAGGTTGTTTGCAATTTTTAATATTTAACAGTTAATAAAAACTAAATAAATTTGTGACAATCGGTGTTCTAGTTACAAATCAGATTTCATAGGGCATAAAAACGAAAATTGGGTGTTTTTGAGTCTTCACTGGTAGTTGGAGTGTTTCAGCTGCTAAAGATCAGCAAGAGGATGAATGAGTAGATATTATTACGTAGAAGTTTCTTCCGTAACATTTTTTTAAATTATAAATACAATCTAATATTACAAAGCCAGGACTTATCTAATCCAGGGAATAGCGAGAAACCCATTTCACTACAAACGATGATACTAAGGAATAATAGAAACGCTAAAAAATACTATTATGTTCACAAATACTTCACCCATGCTGTCCATGTTCCCATTAACGAAAGAAAAAACTAACCCCTTAGATTCCCTACCTTGTACACGAAAATGAAAATAATAATGAATATAATAGAAAGAACTCACCCGATAAAATAAAATGCCAGTGGATAGCCCACATCACATGGTATGAGATCCAGTGACACCTATCCGAAAAAATCGAGAAAACAACGGGCCACACTAAAATTCGCTGGAATGACGATAAAACGAGAATTAAAATAATAAAACTCTGCGGAAATACGTCGCGAACAATAGAATGCGGGAAACTTTTGGGGTGTCTTTCATCCAGCAGTGGGTAGAAAGCAGTAGAGTATCATGATAGTGATGGTAATGATAAATAGAAGACTTAAACTTCCTATTTTCAAGCTAACAACATTGTTTTAATATTCTAATGAAAAACAGACGGAACATACTTACTTCTGTACGCTTTAAGATTCTACAATAAATCTATCAAATGTCATCACGACAAAGTTGACGAAGCGTACAACGTTATATAATAGCAATCAAGAAATGACTGGTAAGATAACGAAAACCAATCAGAATACACCCGAATGAGGTAGTAAAAAGCCGATTACCTACTTAGTGGTAAAGGTCGATCCACACTAGTTGGTTCAATCTTCCCTCCACATAAAATTCAACATAAAAAATAAATGACACAGATTTGACACGGAACGTTAAATTTTTATAACATGAAAATTTCAGGGGTATTCTATTGTGTATTTTTGGTAGGTGATTTAAATCCCGTTGCAGACTTCATATAGGTCTATAGATATGTCTCGCTTATACGATATGATTGGTTATAAATACATCATTACATAATTTACTTATTTAGTTATTTAAGTTTTTTATTTTTAAATAGAGCTAGTCTATATTGTTGATTCACTAAAAGATAGATTCCTACCTAAAATGTGAGTAAAAATGTTGTATCATCAATATCCTAATGTTACTAGTTATTACAAGCGACTTTTTTTCAATATTTCTAACATATCTTCTGTTAAACATTGGACTATCATTAAAGCAGCTGAAAGCAATCTTTAGGAAGTGTAATACTTCTGGAATATAGTTTATAGGTAAAATCCGGTAGCACGTAAAGATATACAAGTAAAATAACAGAGTAAGACTGAGAACACGCGCGGCGGAAAGTCCTCCCGAGACGAGAGCGTAGCAAGGCCGTCGGTCGATCTGCTGTAGAGACTTGATAATAGTGTGACATGATCTGTTGTGTTCCAGCTCGTATAAAAAATAAAAAACTAAACACCGGGTCGCGCGGGTGCTTTAAGCATTAAAAAAATGCGAATGAGCAGGACCGTTATAGGAGCCTCCTGGCTAAGCGGTGGGTCCGCCCCTATTGTTCCAGCCCCTCTATGTCACTTACACAAGGTTTCATATGCTACATTATTTTCGTTGGTAGTATTGTGTCCTTAATCTACTCGTATTAACTTATCCGTTTGACCCGACTCAGTAGTATTATCAAGACAACAGAACACTGCTTGACCTAAATATCTAAATTATTTTTGTCGAAAGATACTTTTGCAACATTACATGAATCAACTACGTGCAACTCTAATACAAATCAAGTAAAATAAAATAATTAAAACAATTCAAATAAAATAATTAAAACCTTGCAGATATATGTACCTACAAGAAAATTGATTTTATAACTTTTTTCGACTCATCATTTAGACAGGAATATATATATATATATATCTATCTATAAAATATTGTGGACTGGTTTTGTTACACCGTGTATATTTTTTAAATGTTTGATTCAGTTTTAATTTTAACAAGTAAAAATAACATCGTATACAAAAGACTTTGGTGTACCTTCTATACTATAATTGGGGTATATTCGGTGAGTGGCTTTTTACCCTTTTGGGGCCGTTTGGTCAATCCCGTTCTCTTTTGCTTCTGATACGAGTTGTTCGTGGGAGATACTGTCGAGTACTTCCCTTGAATCGATGAAGATACCTGTGCAATTACTTGATTTGTTCAATCTATTTTACATGATGGTGAGTGTTTTGCGGTTGCAGCTTGTGTGCATATGCCCGAATGGGTTGTCATTTATTGTAGAATTGTCTTTTGAGATTCATTTTGGTCTCTTTTGACTACTTTTTTTACATTATTATTTACTTGACTGTATTGTATTATTAAGATTTTTGATATATTAGATAAATAATATATTACCTTTTTTATTGTCCCATAAATTAGATTACCTGCCTATATGATTGTAAGTCGTTATCCCTCACGACACACAAGAATCGTAATTCTTTTTGGTGGGGTATAAACAAACAAAAAAAATGAATTGTAAATATTTTAAAGGTTTGTAATAAAATATTATATATAAGACACTCACGTACCTCATTCCGGAAGACCAGCAAAATGATGTGACATGTATTTTACGTACCTAAACATTTAACGTCACATTTTATTTATGATAATCATTAATCAGCAAGAAGACAGTACCCACTTTTACGGGCAAAATTTTCAAAGTTCAAATATTTTTATCTGTCGTAAAAAAAGCTATTTAACCATAAACATGGCGACCCCTTGAATATTCCAATGAGGAATGCCAAGAGGGTTGAAGTTATATTTTCGTAAGAAAGAGGCGACATATCCGTCATGCGTGAATAAAATAATGAAGTGGGCACTAATCGTAAATTTTACGACCTCGTACACATTACGACCGCTGTGGTGCGCCACTGAGTTGCCCATTAACCCTTTAGGCGAACGGACATGAACTTGAATAAATTCATGCTACGGAACAAATATTCAAAACGATACATTTTGTTGGAGGCTTCGAGGCTACATTTTTTCGACCGGAAACTGACCGAACTGAATAAATGTGCATAGTAACATATTTTGGGAGTTGGAAAAGGAATGTTATGTTACGGTCTTTCTACCCATTTTATGTTTTTTTTGCGTATATTAGTATTTGTTTTGTGTGAGAGAAAATATAGTTGTAAATTGTTATTACGTATACGAAAATGCAAATAATACAAATAGAGTATTTTTTTTACAACATTTTTAGAATATTTTTATATTTTTTTTACAACATTTTTACGTTAAAATTTTTTACGAACACAAATACTGGATCTTGTCCCCAGAGGGATCATCAATATTTTAAGATAAATTGTAGATATATATATGTCTCACAGATATGAAGCTATTTATATGAGAAAGTATATAAGGACTGACGTTGGCGTTACAGGACTGACGACATGGCTTTGAGGCTGTTTATCTTGAAAATTGGAAAATAGTTAAAAAATATTATGAATATAAACTGATCAAAATCGAATTAAAGTTGAAAAAATTTTCAGGCATATTTAAGTGTATGTTTATTTTACGTGCAATTGAAACTGCATGATAAATATTTGACAATGATGCAACCGAGTAACATCAATAGTCGTATAGAACTGTAACTTATTTTAAGAATGTTCTTAGGTTTTCACGGCCACTCAGAATCTTCAAGTTTGTGTTTACTGGGGTATTATGCCGTGTTGTTATGACCTCTCGGGCCGACGTTTCGGATCCCATAGCAGGGTCTATCGTCAGGGCTGATATGTTGTTGTGAATTTTGGTGTTGTGGTTAAGTATCGGCTTGCAATACCGTGCCGAAGTCATGATGTGTTGTATTGTGTTGTGTGTATGATTCATCTGTTGTCTGATCACTATCTCTGCGGAGTCTGCGACGAGAATGACTTTGAAGCGCCGGATACCAAGATGTTTTTTATTTGAGACCAGCATCTCGGGTGCTTGTAGATTTCTAGTGCTGATTTTTTCCAATATTTCTGACTTATTTTTTTGCAAAAGTTGAACTATCATTACAGTAAATTATTTCAATTGTAAAAATTTCATTCGCTTTAATACAAGTCGAATATATTTATAAAAACCTCGCAAAAATTAAAAAAAGAACTTTTTTCAAGCTTTCTATCATTTTGAAGCGAATGGATTTTTCATAATCGATATAAATTACTGTAATGATAGTTGCAATTTTTGCAAAAAAATAAGTCAGAAATATTGGAAAAAAAGTCAACTTAGATATTGCATTTCACCATACCTAACTACTGATATTAGGTAGTGGTTGCTTGAGCATTTTCGACTCATTATCAAGGCAGGAATTCACCTTTATAGTTTTGCCTACTAGCTATGGGTCACCCTGTGTAATAGGGGACATTACATGATTGTCATGAGCCGCAAACCAATAAATAAAATTAAAATGACTCTTCAGCTCTGATTATTTATCAAACCGTGATCTAGCAACGATTATATATTGATATATCGTGCATTAGTGACAACGACACGATACGCGTATATTATGTCAATATGTATCATACTAATGGGTAGCCGGGGGCAAGTGGCCTTGACGCCTATTCAAATACTAATCTGACCCCAAGTACCCTTGTGTAGGCATAACATTTCAAATACCGTTTAGTAAGAGGCAAACCATAAGACTAATAATAACACTGTAATAAAATGTGTAAAATACAAATTAATTGACTTAGTAATTGAATTTTAAATTATATGTGTGAACAATTAATATTGGTTGTACATACTTAGATCCTCAGAGAAACTAGGTACAAGGTATCGTCTGAAAATTTGGACAAAATTGACTGAAAATTATGGTTCAAAGGTTTTAATTACTCTATATATGGGGTACAAAAGCAAATACAGCAATATCCATAAAATTGAAAAAATCTTTTGTCACCGGAGATTACTAATTTAAGCCTAAAGCTTCAAATAGCTGTTTCCTATAAATTTATACACTATAAAATCTCGAATTTAGTACAATATAAATTAGGAATCCTCGACGTCTGTATTCATTTTTTTGGATATCTATAGCCCACATATGACATATTCTATTCTATCAATGTGATTTTTTTGTTTTTTTTTTTATATATTTTAGCTTGCGATCTGTATCACTGTATTTTAGATAAAATATTATCTAAAATACAGTGATACAGATATAAATATTATAAATAAATAGTATAAATATTAGAGGATATGAACTTTTAATATTCTATATAAATCAAAAGGACGCATAATATAGGTTAGGTTTGGTTAAGTTAGGTTTACGTTAAAATATACCTTAAGGTAAAATCTACCTGAAAAAAAATTTTAAGGAGCCATTTGTTAAGAAATATATATATTAAAATATTGTGTGTTATTATTATTATAATATTATATATATAGATATATATATATACTATAGTATATAATATATGATATATAGATATTATATATTATATATATATATATATATATATATAATATTATATTATAAAAAATTAAAGTATATGAACCAGAATTAGTTTAAAGTAAATATTTTTAATAGCGGACATCACTGGAAATAATTAAGACGAAGAATACATTGACAACATTTTCCACATTAATGGAGAACATCTGAATCTGATGTGAACGACATTGAATTTACGTTCGTTTCGAATTTGCATTTCAAATGTCATCGCGCAATAATAGGGGAGTTATAATATAATATTAATCTAGCTCCATCGCAATGCTGCGATGCGCACATAACATTATTCCCTATGGCTGCATTGATTTGATCAGAAATAATATATTACCGTCGTATAGTGGGATATGCATATTTATTTCGATCAATAATCTTCAAAATTGTATTAGTATTGAGAATATTTGTCAAGCAAATGTGACTTGGATTAGCAGCGGATTTATGTGTGAGGCAAGGCTGAGATCTCCAAAAGCCCAAAAAGACAATTTTAAAAAATATGTTTTCGAGAAACAAGTATTTTCAGAATGAGTATTTTTTCCATTTTTCTTATACCTAAGTATATTTAGATCTTTACGTTCTTTTTCTTCTTCTTCATCAGCCTTTTTCTCTCCACTGCTGGATATAGGCCTCTTCCTTCCCTTTCCATCTTTTCTTGTTGTTTGCTAATTGTAGCCATTTCTTTCCCCCCACAGTGACTATATCATCGGCCCATCTCTTTTGAGGTCTTCTCCCAAGGTCTCCATTTCAGAACTCTGTGAGGCCATCTTGTAGCATCCATGATACCCACTACTCTAGTTCTGCGCCTAATTTCGTCATTTCTAATTCTATACCTTAGGCTTACTCCAAGCATGGATTTTTCCATGGATCGTTGCGTGCATTTGAGCTTTTCAACATTTTTCTTTGTAAAGGCCGTAGTCTTTACTCCATACGTTATCACTGGCAGTATGCATGATTCAAAGGCTTTTCTTTTTAGGCTAATTGGGATCTCTTTGTTCTCGAAGATATGTTCGAGTTTGCCAAAAGCAGCCCAGCTCATTCCTATTCGTCTTGGCAAGTTCTTTAAGCAAGTTTTTCTTTCTTTTGGCAAGTTGTTGTATCTTTAAGTTACAGAATATAAAAGAACTAGTCCGCAATACTTTACAGGTTGATCCCTGTATCCCGTGAGGTGTTCCTGTTAAGGTCTTTGCTGTCGAAGATTCTCTTTTTAGGGTGACCAAATGCAAGAGTTGCCGAATTGATAAGATGTTTTATATATTTTATATTTTTTTTATTTAATATTAATTATTAATATTATTAAGAGTTTTATTACAATTATTTCTAGCCTACATTTCTAAAGAGACTAACTCTTGTGCTTGGGTCTTATACTTTTATATAATTACATTTTTTATATAAACAAATTTTAAAAATTATTTACTGTAGTAGTGTTAATTTTTTTAGTTGTTTAATCTCAGTTATTTTGTTAATCTCTGCAGGGAAACTATTTAAAGTTTTTATTCCTAAATATATATGGTATTTTCAAATTTTATGGATGTGCGTGTTTCAAATTTGGATCATGAATGGATCTTCCCAGAATTAAATCCAGAGGAAGATCAAAATATACATGGGTGGTGCAACGGGATAGTCAGATGCAGAGGCACGGATTGGGTGACGTTATCCAGGACAGAAGAACGTACAGCCAAAGGACGAGGAGAGCTGACCCCAACAGTTGACGATGACAGTGAGTTGAGGGAGCCAGGAAGCTTGTTGCAAGTTTGGGATAAATATTTTCTTGAATTATTTGGATAATAGAGATTTTTTGGTATGTATTTTCTAATTTCGGAACTGCGAATTATGTGAAAAGTGTTTGTGTTGAGAAAGTTTTTTTTTAATATTATTTTAATAATCGTTCTCTGTACAACTTTTAGTGTATTCATTACATTGTTGTATACTTCTCTTTTTAAGGTGATCAACATAACTACTTACTAAAAGGAAATATTGCGTTTTTACTTAGTGGCAAATGTCATTAAAATATCAGTCCCTGCGGCGGCTATGCAGGCCACTACGCGGCCATTGGTGCCCAATACGCGGCTGCAATTGGCTACAGGCTATACTAGCGGCTGCGCGGCTATTGGTGTCTGCGATTAATTATCGCCCATTACCTGCTGCTTTTCATATGATTTGAATATTTTTTGAAACTGGTAATGGGCCCTATAAATAAAACCAGGCACTGCATGATGCGTTTGTGAAGCAATCATAATATAGACGTCGCCATCTATGCGACTTATCGAATTCGATACATTTCCAACCAAAGTTTCTAACCTAGAATTTAAACGACATAAATATAATTGCCAGCAGAAAAAAAATGATCATTTATAGAAATAAACTTAGTACACACGACTTTTTTATTGAAACATATTGATTTTTTTTCAATAAAAAAATGGTGTAAACTATGTTTATTTCTAAAAAATTATAATTATAATGTCACCACAAAAAATTGCTGTATTTGAAGAAGAAGAAAATATTAATTGACGTAAGAAAATATAAAATTCAATGTATTTAATATGTGTCTTAAAGTGACTCGAATGTTAAATATTGTATATATCTTATTTCTTCACGTTAAATAATATTTAAATGTATTTTAAAATAATCTATACACCTCGTTTCTAAAAAAAACACCCATTTGATTAATTTGTGAAGCTGGCAATGGAAAAACAACGCATTACTTGATGCGTCTTAAGCGCAATCATAATATAGATAACAAGATCGATACGAGAACGTAACAGTATTATTTGAAAACATGATTTAAAATATACTTGTACGTAGAAAACGTGAAGGCAGGGTGCCCTTGGGCTAGCTGTAATAAAATAAAGAAAACATTTGAACTGGTTGCTGGCAGATTAGACATTAGACAAACGCTCGCCATACATACAGTAAAGTTATGCAATAACGAGAATATGTTACGTAATTCCGTGGTTGGTGGGTTAAACTTATTATCGGCCCTATTACGAAAACAACAATATTTAAATCTTAAGATCATGTTTCGACTAAAATTACATGAAATAAGTACTAATGCTGTATTTAAAGCTTATAGAAAAAAGATTATTTCATATGCACTTATTAAGTTTCTGACCACACCACCGACGTATACCTACAACTCGTTTATTTATTTATTTTATTCTTGTCAAGTAAGTGTTGGGATAAAGATCGTAAGATCCCAATATTCCTTTTTTCAAAATACGTACGTATGTGAATTTTGTTTAAATTAAGGTATTTGCAATTAATCATTTTCAATTTTCGTGGGTAAGATTTAAAATTTTCGTAAATTTTTTAACAGCATTTATTAAAAATATCTTAATTTTGTTATAAAACATTTTGTTTTTTTTTTCAAAATAAGCTGCAATTAAGGTTTCAATCAGTAATCGTACTTTTTTCATACATGAAAAATTTGTCTAGATTACAGGTCTGAGATTGTAGTATCGATGCAAAAATTGAAGGAATATAATCAAGAGCTTCCATTTATTATTGAATTACTTTTTTATTAAAAAGGTATTTACATAAATTCACAAAATCAATGTACACGAATTTAATTTAAACACTATTCTTTAAAATATTCACACTATTTCACATTCAATCACTCGTCTGTGGAACACATTATTATCGCTTGCTAGAATATTCCCGCACAAGTTCGAAGAGAATTCACGTCGACTCGCACGTAAGTGGTTGCAATCATTTTTAAAATCAGTCAGGTAATTTTATGTTGCTGGCATCACACACGTGTTGATAACACTGTTTTCGCTAGCTGTTTTATCGCTTGTTAATTTCACGCCGATAAACGTCAAAAAAATATGCGCGGCACTGGCTTCGCCTTTTATATGAAACACGTTCGTTTTGAGAACCTCCGAGATTACTCCATACATTTCTAGTGTTTGCGAGAAGGTTCCCGTCGCTCCCAGACAATTTCAGATGTTTCCCTTATGATGCAGAGAATTCGAGAGGGTTATAGTGCGTTGTTCTCAAGGGGCTCTGACAGTGCGTAATTATCTCGTTACAATATGTATGTACATTCTCTATAGTCGATCCGGAGGTAGAAGATGATATCCCATTCTAATCAAATATTATATGTATGCCAAAAACATCGTCTTGCTGTGCCAGATGGAAATTATAAAAAAAAAAAATTCATGCAACGGCGCCCCACCCTAGTGGGCACCCACTGTACCCAGTGCGGCGGTCAAGGCAGCCGAGTCAAGATCGCGACAAGAGCGCGGATACTCTCCCGATGCGATGGTCGCCCGCCGGGCGCGACGCAGCGCGGTAAACGCTCACAGCTGTTTGAAACGCAATATTCAAGTACAACGTGTTCACAACTGGCACATCGATTGTGCGCACTGCTCACATTTGTCACCACGTTAAGTCAGCCTGAACAATGATCAAGGCGAAAGCGAATAATCGCCACTTTTGCTGCGAAAAAATTGAGACTTATACAGGTTTAGTCGCAAAAACTTCGGGGAGTCTTCTACATTCAAGTTTAAAAAGAAAATATTGCATATATTTTGGGTAAAATGTCGACGTTACGAAGATAGGCGACGTTATCACCATCATTAAAGTAATTTATATCATATCAAACTAGCTGTACCAACGCGGATTTGCAAGATTGTAGCCATATTTTATCAATTTGTGTATTAACCTTAACATGTCGTCCCGGACTTTTTTTAACAACTTTTTGAGTTCTATAACTTCTCTATAGAAAGTATTTAAATATCTCTTACCGTTGAGGCAGCGTTCGTAAAAAACGCATCGCTCGACCATTATTTCGTCGACTTTGGTTGTAAAATAGGTCACCACGAAGGGCCCTTTTATTTTAACGAGGTAATATATAGCCCATATCTACTCTGAAAGTCCATTTTAAATATTGGTGAAAGAATTTTTGAAATCGGATAAGTAGTTTCGGAGATTACCTCCTACATCCAAACTTACAAACTTTACCTGTTTATATGTTAGAATATTATAAATTCATTCGTACAACTCAAAAACTTCGTATAAAACTACTATTTATTAAATAATCAATACGTTTCTGGGGCAATTGTCCTTTCAATAGAATACAACTTTAACTAAAACTTAAAATTGGAATTATAGACAATAACAAAAACCAAAATTAAATAAATGTTAATATAAAGTTAAAATGTAAGTATTTGCTTAAAAGATTTGTATATAATATATGTACCTACATATGAAAATAAAAACACACTTGTTTATTAGTTCTACTTATTTAAATTTTTCGAAACGCGTTTTGCTTGAGGGGATTATCAATCTTCCACGGGACTCATAAAGATTAAATAAAAAAGAATAAGTGTTTTTTTCTTCCTCACCGTACACCCGAAAAAATAACGGAAAATAATTTAAATATTATTTAAACACAAAAATAAAAAGCCTATCGAACATAAGAAGCGTAAATGAATGCTTCGCCTTTTAGCTAAGGCCTATTCTTACAATGTGTGGTATATATTTATATGTATACGAGTAGTAAATTTAGACGGGCCATGGAGAAGCGGTGGTGGCCATGTCGGTTAGTTGCCGTCCTCGCGTTCGATGCTCGAGTCTTCCTCCAGCCGTCTTTATTCGTTTTTAGCCATAAGTTCCAGGAAATTACAGAGTTTCGGGACAGACAAAAACGAAATTATTATATTTGGATAGTTGTGTTATGATGGAGTTCTATAAATGTACATCCGAAACAATATATTTGGTTATATATTTATCCGTTGTATCATTGACCCCGAAACGTATTGATTATTTGATAAATAGCATTTTATTTTTCTTTTTATTGGTATAAGTATTTTTTCCGTATAGATCTTTCTAACTATCCATCCAATTTTTGTCTATCTGTTTATCATTTACATCGTAATTCTTTTACAAAAGAAAAACCGGCTAATCCACGAGACCGGTTTGTTTATAGGTTCGTTTTGTTAATAAGATAAAATAACAAAGTAGCATAAGTTTATATACATAAAGAAAAGGGAAACAGTTAAATTAATTATCATTATAAATTAATAAAAACATTACCTGTTTAAGTGAGTTATTAAGACAATAACCCACTTAATCAGTATAAATCATTATAATCGATAAGTATTTCCTAAAATTTTCACTAAGGCCTTTCTTAATATTTTCTTTTATAAAATTTCGTGAATGTTCATTTAATATTTTTGGCATAACATATTTTAATATCTTTTGACCATATTTATTAGTAAGCTTGATTCAACAAAAACAAATTATTATTTTCAAGGTTTTTATAAATAAATAATATTAAATCATGTGTCATGAAATGTGAGTAGGTACCTACACAATCAAATTCTCGGATAAGAAAAATGTTTCGCATCACTGCAAATATCTTTCATAAAATGTATCTGAAATGTTTGATAACGTATCAGATAGCATCGGCAAACTAGATGAAATATAAATATGGATAATGGCTGTTGAATATCGACATAATCGTAATGAAAACAGTAAAACATAATGGTTTCTTTATCAAAGAATTAAACGAATGACAGGTTTTATATATGTTAAATAAAGAGAAAACTCTTGTATAGATTTGCAATGAAATGACAATATATTATATGACCTTAATACGTGTACGTAATATGCCCACAATGAGGTAGTGCATACGCACACGGCACATAAACAGAGTATATTGTCACGGTAAACTGTGCTTTAAACGTCCTTGTTAATACGTAAAAGGCGCTTAGACTCGAGTGAATTATTCAAAGTGATGTCGGGATTGGGTATACATGAAATATTACTTTGGTCCACAATATATCGCTGGCATAGGAACACAAAAACCTATGCAATATTTATCAAGTTTTCACTTTCAAGATTGACTATTAATGCTTGACTATAAATGATGATGATTATAAATAATAAGCAAACTGAATTTTAACAGATATACCTATATAAATGTATTTTCTTTTAAATAAATTTAAACAACGATATTTAAGGTGACGGGTTTTTAAATGTTTAGAGTTTTTAGTGTTAGATTATTTCAATATCTATCGATAATTCTTGAGAAAAGAATTCTTTGTGTTACGGATAGAACCGTTTATTCTGACAAAATCTGCATATCTAACTCAAAGTCATATTTTTGTACACAGTTTTTACATTGTGCCATTATTCATCGATATTAGGTTAAGTGTAATGAAGTATTTTAGAGTAGAATCGTATAGAAACAGAAATATATCTGAATATATACCTGAAATATATATAGAACGCTAGCTTTTCCGCAAATTTCTCTAATATCAAAACGATCTCAATTATCGTGAAATCGATAACCTAGAGATTTAAATTTTTCTCAAATTTTCATGTCTGTTTAGGGGATTCTGAGCCATTCTGTCGTGCGTCTCTGGTCTACGTGTCACGTGACATGATGTGGCCTGCAACGGGATTCGAAAGTCTGAACTAACTAACTAACTAACCATCACGCCGTTTCCCCGCAGGGGTAGGCAGAGAGGATTGAACGCCACACTCTTCTATCCTGGCTTACCACTTTTGCTTCGGCCATATTCATACATCTTCTTATACACGTTCTACGGTTGTTGCGGCTTTTAACAGGGCCATCCTTAAATACTTGTAGTACCTGATCGTGCCAGGTCTTTCGCGGACGCCCTCTATTCCTGTTACCTTCAACACTCGCCTCATATATTTTCTTAACCATCCTTTCCTCGTTCATACGTTCCACATGACCAAACTATCTCAGCACTCCTTTCTTTATTCTATCTATCACACTACAGCCAGCATTGCATTCACTTCTAATTTGTTCATTCCTCACTCTATCGACCAAAGATTTTCCACACAAGCATCTGTCGCAGGACGTAAAAGACACTGAAATGGGATCAGAAAGTATATCATGTGATGTAATGGACCCTGCGATGGAATTGTAAAGTCTATCGTATAACGTAATGAATCTTGCAAAGGGTTCCATAAGTCTGTTCCAAGATGTAATGGACCTTGCAACGGGATAAAAAGGCTGTCATATAATGTAATGGACCCCACAACGGGATCCGAAAGTATGTCATATAATGTAATGGACCCTGCAACGGGATCCGAAAGTATGTCCTATAATGTAATGGACCCTGCAACGGGATCCGAAAGTATGTCATATAATGTAATGGACCCTGCAACGGGATTCGAAAGTATGTCATATAATGTAATGGACCCTGCAACGGGATCCGAAAGTATGTCATATAATGTAATGGACCCTGCAACAGAATTTGAAAATGTGTCATATAACGTAAGGGATCCTGCAATGAAGTCTGAAAGTATGTCATATAATGTAATGGACCCTGCAACAGAATTTGAAAATGTGTCATATAACGTAAAGGATCCTGCAATGAAATCTGAAAGTATGTCATATAACGTAATGATCCCTGCAACGCGATCAGAAAGTCTGAGATGTGACGCAATGGACCTTGCAGTGAGATCCGAAACATCGGCCAGAGGCGTCGCAGACTCGCGACTGTAATAGCCGAGAAATCTCTATACATAAGACGTGAGATTTGTTCCCGTGGGGATATTTCTAGAGCGCTCTCTATTGCTCGACGTCCTGTTGCATAAAAGCTTTCAGATCGTAAGATATCAAATATTCTCAACCAGCGACTCTGCGTGGAAAAACAAAACGCGTGATAAATGTTTCCTTTTATTAGCAGTATAACTTTTATGAGCACTTCCACGTGTTGCAGCTAAAGATATCGTATATTGTGGCATAGGTCGCTCGACACCCATAACCAATTATTCTACTAGATACAATAATGATGGGAAATTAATTAAATCCTTGTTACTACGAAATGCAATAAAAACAATATGAATGTGAGATTGCGTCATTTTGCTTTCGCATTTATGAATTGAAAATTCTACACCACATTTAAAAAATGTATACATTTTTTTAACATGGACACAAACCAAAAAGCATAACCTTATACAATTGCAACGCGAAACGCTTTACAGAAGATAAATATACCTTCCAGAAAATTAATTCAATTGATCAATTATATATACCAGCAATCAAAACATTGTTTAATATTACGTAAATGTTAATCAATAGTTTGTAGCTTCACTAGTATATGTTGAATAAAATTTATTTAAATCGTATTTTATCAAAGGTGTAGAATACTATGATGAAATAAAACATATAAAAATCATTTTACGCCATTTGTGTTTAAATATGATTTTATTATTTATTATTAAATATGATTTTATTATTAAATATGACCAGAATTTTCGAAATAAATATACACAATTTGCAACGTTGTTCTGGCACGGTTCTATTCATGTTGAAATGGAATACCGAACTGAGAACAAATCAGCTGTCAGCTGTCAAATTAACAGTCGCTGGAGAAGTTTTGACAATTCGTCAAACAAACCTCTAAAAAAACCTTATATTTAAACAATAACGGATAAAATTATGTCTCGAAGGGCCGGTTGCATCAAGTTGGTTTATATAATGTTATGTCAATATTACGTTTAAAGCACAGATTTTTGCGTTCTCCACCAATTAAATTTATATTTAAACAATAACGGATATTATTATAACAACTTATATTTAAACAATAACGGATAAAATTATGTCTCGAAGGGCCGGTTGCATCAAGTTGGTTTATATAATGTTATGTCAATATTACGTTTAAAGCACAGATTTTTGCGTTCTCCACCAATTAAATTTATATTTAAACAATAACGGATATTATTATAACAACTTATATTTAAACAATAACGGATAAAATTATGTCTCGAAGGGCCGGTTGCATCAAGTTGGTTTATATAATGTTATGTCAATATTACGTTTAAAGCACAGATTTTTGCGTTCTCCACCAATTAAACAACCCGTTTTCGTTAAAACCTATACTTTAAACGATTTTTTTTCTTTAAACCAATTTGATACAACCGGCCCTAATAAAGCCAATGGTATTAGCTTTATTAGGGCCGGTTGTATCAACTCACTTTTATCGTAAATAAGAACAAAATACCTACTTTGAAGTCAAATTTCTTATTTTTAGCATTTTAAAAGATAAATTTTCAATAAATTAAATAAAATATATAAAAAAGGATCATTTAGAAAAAATATTTTAATAAAATAACTCTTTGTTAAATGCCACTTTATTGAGTTTTAACAAACTAGTTTCGACTCACAGCTGAGCCTTCATCATGGTTCAGTATTATTAACAATAAATTTATTTAAAGATATTATGTCTCATACAAAATTTAAAAAATCTTTTTTCGACATATTTTAATAACAATAAATTATATGAATGAATACAATTCTCTTGAAATAAAAAAAAACGTACAGTTATCTTGATGTCAGTTACGTAACTTTAAATGTTATCATTAATTATTCTTTCATGTTCTGTAACCGACCTTTATGCATCAAGAATAATGAGTTTCTTTCGTAAGAATTACTTTATAAATTTAATATACGTTTCAATTAATTATTATTTCATTAAAGAGACACCATGATAAAGAGGTGCCGTTACACATTCTGTATTCTGTCACATTAATAATTTGGACTGGAACATCTCGCCATCGCTGAGTGCGAGAGCTGTGACGGTTTTTATCTCTCACAAGGAAGACACTTGTCGCCCTACATAATTTGCCGTACGGCCGATAGACAGAATGTGTTTTCATATTTGAGATGATATTAATTACCCAGATGACTCACAGCCGCGTGTACACTGTAATACGGACTTTAATAACCAGCACGACATTGATACGCCTTAGAAAATATTTTGTCTTACAATTTTTTATGGTTAATTTGTGTAATTAAAAACTAGGGATGCATCCGATACCGATACCGGTGTATTCGGCGAAATCGTGGGTTTTCCGATCGTAATCGGCGATATTAATTTGCCGATACACCGATACATTTAGAATTTTGCACTGTACATAAAAAAATTATCCCAATTGCGCCAAAAGAAGTATAACTTCAATAAAGAGTTATGTTTTAAATTAAAAAGATATACGTGGTACAAAATTACCGCACAATTCAAGTGTATGTGGGTTCAAAATTCAACAAAATCTATGGCATGGCAGTGACGCATTTGTTTTTTATAGTCTAGTGATGGCAAATTTCGTTGATTGAACTATCGTTCATCATGTCATTCAAGTGAACTGTTCACCTTCAATCGTTCGTTTGTCCACCATAAAATATCCCAGACGGACAGAGGCGGGGTTGAACAGATCATTTTCCATCGTTCTATACTTTTTCAACAGAATATTTGGTACAGAAAACATATAAAACAATACATAACACTCATACATACACCCAATCCAATATCTTAATTAATAGTCTTCGGCCTGCTCCAGCACCATGCATATATTCACTGCATCAATGCAATGCGTTCATGTACGAATTGACATGTACTACACAGCGATAGGCGTGTAAAGAAGTGTATAATTAAAATGGCTTTCTTACATTCCATGTAGAAATTTGAACAGTTGCGTCACTTCGATCCCAAAATAATACTGACACATTACTATACATCCAAATAAAGCTGTACATAAATATTATTAGCTAAGAATAAAGTAAACAAAAAATATAAACATTCAAACCACAACAGAATAGCAAAAATCAAAAAGATTACAGGACACGCACTTCTATATATAGAGGGCGAAGACGTCGGAATATTACAGAAGTGTTTATTAATAATCAGTTCATCACTCGCTATACCTAATAATACTTTTCTTATTTTTGTTCTTCCATGTCGCAAAGCAACTTAATGTCCATATCCATGTTCCACGCAGGGTTCGAGGATATATATCATGAAATATATATATATATATATATCATGAAATATATATATGTTAGTATTAATTTCTTTGGGGGTAACCTGCGTCAAAATCTGGTCCTCAGAAGGACCATTCGTCAACCGACGTTTCGCCTGAATCACAACAGGCATCTTCAGGTTGTCTTGTTAATAAATTTCCGTCACAAGGGGCAGTGCGAGCACGTCCGTTCGTATCGGAAGCTTATTACCAAGTGAGGTCTGGTAAGTCAAAGTCTAAATTTGGGTACTGTGGTCATTATTGGCCTTAATGATTTTTGGGAATTTTGTATTAAATATTGGGTGTTCCCGGCCGTTGCTGGCCTTAATGGCGTTTGTTTGGCTCCTTTAGATGCGCTTTGTACGGAAATTTATTAACAAGACAACCTGAAGATGCCTGTTGTGATTCGGGCGAAACGTCGGTTGACGAATGATCCTTCTGACGACCAGATTTTGACGCGGGTTACCCCCAAAGAAATTAATACTAGCATTATAACACCCGTGAAAACCTTCATTATAACATTTTGTTTCATAAAATCCGTTTTTTATTTCACACAAGGAAACAAACACCCATAACACTACATTAGAAAGAGCAACTTTTATAACTTATATATAATTGTTGCATATATTAGCTTTTTTCAGTATGTAATTCATTTATTTAATAAATAATAATTCATAAATAATAATTCATGTACAAAATAAATTTCCTAATTATTTCGAGTTTGTATTAATCGACGTGTGCAAAAAATGAGAAAAAATTTGGATATATATCCAATTTTTTATATATATCGGATATGTACAAAAAATCCGATTTTTTTATTTTTAATATAAAAGTCGGATTTTTTCGAACCCTGGTTCCATATCAATGTAAAGTGAGCTAAATCTACTAGATATCAATTCAATCGCGTAAAGTTTCGAACAATGTGTGTTGTTTTGCTTTTGCATTTTAAACGTTATAAAAATGTTTATAACGTTTAAAATGATTATTTATTGTATTGTAAATAAAAAAAATATATTTTAACGAAATAGCAAAAGAGATTAGGTACAGAATCCCTCGTAATGTGTCAATGACGACAATAACATCGAAACCTCTAGGAAACTAAATACTCTTCGTTTAAATAAGTCGTGCTTTGTTACGAAAAGGTTGTTTTACTTGGAGAGACTCGGTTTGGACGGAAATTTAAAAAAAAAAATTAAAAATCGGCGTCTATTGTAAAAAAATCGTTTTGTTTACTAGAGGATTTAATTACAAAATAATAAATACTTTACCCGCAGTATAAATGTGTCTTAAATATACATTCCGCTGTGACCCAATCCCCTCGCCTAACGAAGGAGTTTAGTTAATCTCTGAAAATTTTATACTTTGTGGAATATTTCTTAAATAAGGCAACATTTAATATTGTATAATATTAATCAAAACATACCGCAAATGGTTTGTGGTATTTGAAAAGTAAGTGGTTATTTGTTAGATACGGACTTAATAAAAACATTCCAAACACAATTCCGTCACAAGGAACAACCACTACTACATTTTTAAACCAAAGTAAATATGTCGTCAGAAAATGGACAATTCTTTCTCCGCATCAAGTCTTTTTTTCGGTTCTTTTTTACGAAGACGTATTTATTTTGGTTTCATTATTAATGAACAAGTCCTGAAGAATCGTAATCTTACCAAATCTTAAATTTATTATTTAAGTGTAATTGAATAAGAAATTCCCAAAATAATAATAATTTCGTTGTCGTCCTAACTTCTTAGAATTCAATAGCTGATGTTATTCCGTTTTCAAAATTAGTACGATTTCATTTCTTAATATTTTTCACACATAATGGAAATAAAAACACTTGTTTTTAAGTTCTACATTTTTAATTTTTTGAGACGCGTTTCGCTTTATGGGAGCATTATCAATCTAAATATTTTACATTCAACGACCTGTATTTATATGGAAAGTATTGAAAAAAGGTGCTTTATTATTTGAAGAATTGATGCTGGTTTTTGGATTCCTGCACGATATTAAGCAACAATTCTGTTCAAACGCTAATGAAAGGTAATACATATAAGGAAGAGGATAGCTATACATTAAGAATTTTTATTGTTTTACTTATTTATTTTTCTTTATTCATCCGAACCTTAACATTAATCAAACAATAATTTCGTTGTCTATCCATCCATCTATCTGTCTGTCTGTCCCCGTAACTTCGTGTAACATTCGTAATTTAGTTCGAATTCACGGCTAAATAAGCGGCCGGAGATGGGGCTTGAATCCCGGGCCACCCACCAAACCCGAACCGGCCGATTAACGCATTTGGCTACGGCCGCCTCTCCGTAGACCGCCAAAAAGATGCTATAAATATATACTAGGGCTTTGTGAAGACGGAACTAATGTTCCGTCATTTTTTACGGGTTACAGCGAGAGAATTATTTAAATAACTTATGTAAAACAAATAAATTCTCGTCATATTATTTCGTTTTCAACAAAATGTTTTTTATTTGTTACTTTTCACACTAATGCTGTAATAATAATATTTTAATACCGCCATACTCCATAATCACCAGTAAATAACTGGTATTAACTTTATATTTGCCAATTTAACCAGTAATGAATGCCCGAGTCACCGCGTCTACAAACTGTAGATAAACAAAACGCCCAACTGTCAATGACAAGCTCACAAACGGAGACACAGTGACGTCAGTGGCAATAAAAAGAAAACGAGCTCCAACAGTCAAGATTAAAACCGCTGCAAAACGATATTATGGTACGTAATAATATTATAGACTAAGAGCCAGCGACCGTCAGACTTACGTTATAGCATCAAACCTGAAATATTTTCTCTACTTGTATACTATAGTAGGTAAGAAGGTTCGCATATTATGACATTTGAGTTCGGGAAATTTTGCCACATAACAGGTAGTACAGGTATCACAGCGTTTTCATATCAAGATGCTGTGATGTGACTCCAGCGAAAAGTCGACAATCGAATCTCAACACACCTAAGTATACGGTTCGTATTAAATATCCACTGTTGTATCAATACCTAAATATGTCGGACGACCGTAAAATAAATCTGAAATATTTAATATATCATTAATTTTGTCAGATATTTAATGTCACCTTTTCTCTAAAATTGCAAATATTTACTTACAATTCATTCATCAATGTACCTACTGTTAATTACACCTAATAATTTGTATACTAACCTGTCCGACCAGGTCTTTAACACACAACCTGATTGCGGTGAAATAAACTCATTATTATTATTATTAAATAATGGATTTTGGGGATTAATCGTGAATTAAGTTGATTGATAATTGATAAGAATGAAAATTCCCTTAATTCACGTATCTATAAAAACAAACTTGCAAGTATCTCTTCTAAGTTCGTTTGTCTGCCTGATCCGACGTCTTGTTACAAA
Organism: Agrypnia vestita; assembly: GCA_016648135.1. Lineage (NCBI taxonomy): Eukaryota > Metazoa > Arthropoda > Insecta > Trichoptera > Phryganeidae > Agrypnia > Agrypnia vestita. The sequence goes on from JADDOH010004719.1 coordinate 54,036, forward strand.
ATGGCTGGTGTTTAGAAATTAAAAAAATGGGACTCTGAAAATCGTTTCTAGTTTTAAATACATCCACGGTTTCGTCTGAACAAAACAAAAAGGTTTAGAAACTTAAATGCGAAGCGGTGCAGAGGACAGGTAAGGTGAAGACAATAACAATAATTGAAATGGACGGGGTTGCTGTCTCCCGAATACTACCCCCTACCTGGGTTAAATTTTAGGTAAGGGAGAATTCTCACCAAAGTGTTTCCAGTCCAAGCTCAATAATTTAAATTAGTATCGGTCAGTCTTGAGGGTTGCCTTGCAGTTGGATATTTCTAAGAGTGCAAAAAAATCGGTTTGTACGGTCTGGTAGATGGGACGGGTAGGATTAAATATTTAGAATTGTTTAAAAATGTATTTAGTCGGTAAGATATACACGTATATATGTGCATATATCGTATACAATATATGTACAAACACGTGTTTCTAGACTAGAAACCATTCGAACTCGATAAGCATATCGACATATCGTGCCCTTGGAACAATAACGCACGTTGATGCATTTATATTATTTATTGAATTGGCGTTAACTTTGTGGAATGACGTATTATAATTATAGATAAATATATCACTTATCTAAGACCACTTATGAGTTTAGGAATACACGACTAGTTTCGACAACTACAGTTGTCGTCATCAACGGGTGATTATATAGACTACAGTTGTCGTCATCAACGGGTGATTATATAGATTATATCAGTTTATATAATCACCCGTTGACGACAACAACTGTAGTTGTCGAAACTAGACGTGTATTCCTAAACTCATAAGTGGTCTTAGACAAGTGATATATTTATATATAATTAATGCCTTTATACACATTGGTTTTCTGTACCAGAAGAATCATATTTTGATCGCTTTTCCCCCGTATTCTCAGGAACACAAGCTTATTATTATAGCTCTATTCAAAATACATGGTATAGGTACATTGGTACCGCGGTATACGTCCGCTCTGGAATAAGTCCAACTAGATATAGTTCTGTTTGGACGTTTGTTTTGTATACTTTGTTTGGAATACGACTCCAACAAAACCCAAAAAAGCTGTAATAGCATTATCTGGAATGATCAGACAATGTCACATTTCCGAAACATCCTGAGGAGAAATCACAAGCAAAGTTCTTTTGACAGATTTTCAGTAAATGCCTAACTTGGTAGGGAAGCAGGGAAACGAAACAAAAAAAGGAATTTTAAATTGTTAATTGTTAATAATTTATTTCCACCTTTATATTTACGTATTAATTATTATAATATTAAGCGAGAACACTTTAAATTATTTTATACAACCCGATCAATATTATACAATGTTCCTTCTAATTTATCTATTATGTATGCTTGCTATTATTAACTCATTTGAGAATTAATCATAATATGAATTTTATTTGAAAAATATGTGAGTGCAAATGTGCAAAATTTTTTGCCCACATAAATTATTATGCCGCGTAAGAAAGAACAGTTCTAATTAGAAAATAATTATCTATAATCGCACAATATTCTTATGCAATTTTGGCGCTTCAACCCTTAAGATCCCAATAGGTCCATCATTAATAAAATGATGGTCAATTTTCGGTCTACAAAAACAAACCTAATATCTGGTTTCGCACATTTCTCTCTGCGCGGGGGTTGTGAACATGTGTGCGGACAAATGTACAAGTATGCGGCCGCATGCACACACGCATATCTTACAGGGATCATTGAATATTATAGTAAGCCAATAACAATACATAGATTGTTTTTGTAGGGAAAAAAATTAATCATTTTTCCTTTATTTCTTACGGAAAAATTCGTTTGGTATAGGCCCAAAAATATACTTAGGTACCACTGTACTTATATGTATATGAGAAATATTAATAGCGGTAAAAACACAATGGGAATAGACCTGATAATGCAAGTATACCTAACATTGTACACTTCATCAATACTGACATGATGAATATTATATACAATATACAATAATACTAATAAATTTTTGAACGACGAAAGAAGTTACTTACTTTATTTCAAACGTGTCTACTGATCCAAAGTGACCAAATATTAAATAAAATCCATTATTTCCTCCATGACGATGCGACATTAAACAGAACGTTTCTCATAGAAATATTTCAAGAATATTTTATCTTAGGATATTGTCACACACGAAAGCTTTATCATTGGATGTGACTTTTCAGAAATTAAATTTTAAATTATATTAAAAAATGATGTGTTTGTTTACTTTCACTATTTGTTTATAACGATTAGAACGTTTTCGATGCTAACGCATCATCTTCTTCTACTTATACTAAACTTAGGACTAAAGGATGTTGAAATGGGTGGGATGGGGATTAGAGTCAGAATGATATGCGGGCGCGGTCATTAGGCGCAGAAAAGGGGACGTAATAGAAAATGATCGAATATTAATTAAATTTTTGTTATTATTGTTTATACATGTTTATTATATGATTACATTTTTTTTAATTATTCAATATTTATTAGAAATATACTAGATATTTAAGATAAATAAGCGATTAAAAATAACAAAAATGTGATGTAATTAATATTCAAACACCTTATTTTACGCCCCCCTCCCCCTTCAGCGCTTAATGACCACGCCTGCATACCCACCCGACTCTAATCCTCACCCTACTCCTCACTCCGTGCTATATTCTTTAGTAACATTACTGAAGATGATGCGTTAGCGTCGAAAACGTTATAATCATTATAAATAAATAGTGAAAGTTAACAAAGTTATCATTTTTTAATATAATTCAAAATGGCCTTTCAAAAAGTTACACAAGAAAACTTGGAAAAATTAATAAATTTTAATCAAATAGTAAAAGAGGATAGCCTATATATACTAAATAATTATACTCTTCACAGAAACCGTTGTTTGTATATTTTTCAGGTTTCAGGACGAATTTAAAACACATTAAAATAATGTTACCTTTATTTTGTACAATTTTTTACTGGGTATTATATTTCTAAAGTGTATTTAATTCATTATATCCATTAGGACAACAGAAATAACGATACATCATTAAAAATATGGAGTTCAAACATTTTTTAATAATCTTGAAAGAGTATCCATCCAGCAGAGTTGATTTTATTAATTTGTTTACATAGCGTACACCCCCACACCGAAGGGCCTTATTCAGCGGCCGTTTTGAATGTGTTTGGTCCACTTTTGGCCCTTTGAAGCCACTACCTTCTAGGGATGTTTTGAATACATATTCGAATTTGTATTCGTTAAGGCGAATATTCACCCAATTTTGTATATTCGTAACCGTTGAATTGTATACGAGTACTCGAATACGTTATGAATATAAAAAGGGATACAGAAGTAGCAGTATGAGTAGCTTGTTGGTCTTGTGGGTAAGAGTCTTGCCTAGTGAAACAGTGGTCGCCGGTTCGAGCCCCATTTCAAGAGACCAGCAAGTCCTATTTAAAGAGCACAAGCACACGTATCCCGTCTAATCTGATGGTCCTTCAAATTTCTTTACCTTTATTTTAGTAATTTGTATCAATTTTTAATCAAATTCATGTAGTAATAAATAATAACTACAATATGTAACTGGCTAGAATTCGAAATTTTTAATCGCTCTCATGGTTTAGTTAAAAAAATACATTTAAAGAGATTGTTTCTTTTCAATAAAAATCTTTTTTATTTTCATCTAAGATAACATAACACATTGTATATTAAACTAATTATCATATAAATTTGAAAATTAACATTAATAAAAATAAAATTAATTAATTAATTAATGAACAAAAATTACACAATGTTATAATATTAAAAAAATATATATTTTGTTTATTACTTATGCTGCTTATTTAATTCCATATTTTATATTATATGGGCTAATACATATAATTATGATTAGGATTAGTCGAAGGGAAAGACGCAAAGTTTGTATGTAGTCATGTAGTGTCGTGTGCATATGTAGATGTCTAGAATAATTTGGTTATTTCTTTTTGAATAGAGATGCGAATACTATTACTACATAATGGGGCTGGAACCAACGACCAGTGGATCACCAGGCGAGAAATTTAACTACTAGACCAACAAACTAAAAAAACACCCAGGCATTAGAAAATCACACAGCTATAATGAGACTTTACCAAGATTTGAACCTGGAATCTCCAGAATCATAAGCCAGTGTCATACCTACGGAGGCCTGAAATAGTTCAGACATTTTTTTATTAAATAGTGAAGTTAATTTTAAATAAATAAATAAAATATAAATAATATAAATCATACCTACGGAGGCTTGAAATAGTTCAAAGACATTTTTTTATTAAATAGTGAAGTTAATTTTAAATAAATAAATAAAATATAAATAATATAAATCATACCTACGGAGGCTTGAAATAGTTCAAAGACATTTTTTTATTAAATAATGAAGTTAATTTTAAATAAATAAATCCTACGGAGGCTTGAAATAGTTCAAAGACATTTTTTTTATTAAATAGTGAAGTTAATTTTAAATAAATAAATAAAATATAAATAATATAAATCATACCTACGGAGGCTTGAAATAGTTCAAAGACATTTTTTTAAATAGTGAAGTTAATTTTAAATAAATAATGAACGAAGGAGTTGTGTGCATAAGTTGTTCTACTTCTGGGATCTGGTAATTCTTTGCGTAGCTAGTTAATATTCGCTAATACTACGCCAAATTATTAGTTTGTTTTTGGAACATCCTAGAACCTACCTACCCTAATATGACTTGAAAATTATTTTGACAACACGGCGTAAAGTAAGGACGGCAGCACAAACAAATTTAAAGGTGATACATGGCTCCGTCCCCAGCCGGGCGGAGCCCCCAGCCCTAATCGGCAACCATTGTTCCTGGAAATATGAGGTTATTTCCGAGTGACCTTACCAGCTTAATGCTCCCTTCTTGAAAGCCCTTTTGTATTTTACGAAAGGTGCACATTAAAGTTGCAAATGAGAGTCTCTTTGCTAAATGTAAATCTGTCATCAATATGCTTTTGTTGAATCTGTCCAGTTTTAAGACGCGGCCAAAGAGAGTTGCATTTTTTACTCAGTTAGTTCTCCACCTGTTTCTCAAAACACTAATATAACTACCACATGTACAACTATGTGCTTACTAATATAACACAAATAAAAAACCAAAACACTAATATAACTGCCACATATACAACTACATACTATGGGTGATGCATATCAACATACCCCAGATGTTTACTAAAGCTAATGCAACCAGAATTATTAATTTTTTAGTACCTATTGCTGTTAATTTCGCCTTCATAATTCAATAAAATATCGAATGTTGTCCAGAACTACCAATTTTGGTAAACTATAATATATTATAAATATATGAAATCCGTCCGTCCGTCATAACTTCGTGTAACGTCCGTAACTTCTTTATAGTAAACAATTCCTTTTCTTTATGGTAACTTTTTTTTGTATAAATAAATAAATACTTATTTCTTAGGAACCGACATGTAAAAGTACCGCCATTTTTGTCGGGTTACAACTAATGCATTATTAATTGTGTTCCGTCCGGTGGAGTCGCGTGACGTCATTTCTCACACCCGGTGTACATCGCGGCTCGTACTCCGGCGCCCGACTATGCGTGACGTCACAGGCGAGTTGGAATCTAATCATTCCGCACTAAAATACTCCAATTTTAATATCCTTTTTCTCTGTTATTTATGGACAGATTTCAACGATTTATTCATTGGTTTATTAGTTTTTATCTATATTTTAATTCCATTAAGTTAAATATGGTATTATCAACATCATGAAACTTCTTCATTCATCATCGATGGTCGCTTTCAATGAAAAAAAATAGATGTCTTATACATAGCAAATGTGTGTAAATGGAATTTCTGTGTAGGTCAACGTAGCTTATTCTAGATTACTATATATTTTATCTGTACTTATTTCGATACAATTCATCGCGATTAATTTTTTAAATTATTTATTTTTGAATAACAGCAATTATTAATCATTGTGATTATAATTTCATAAAAATCCCAGAATTGATATATTTTAATTACGATAAAATGTGTTGTTTTTCTTGAGATCGCTTTTATATATTTTTTTATTTTTTAATCACATTTTTAATTAATTTTATGCCTCCCTATACTTTTTTCCTTGAATTTTTTTTCGTAATTTTCTCCGAATGTGAACAAGCAATTTATTTCGATATTAATCAAATAAAAATATTTTATTATTGGCTAATATAATACGGAGGTTACCTACCTAATTATATCATCTATTGCTAGATACAATATCTCAACATTAGTGGTAGTCAAAACCGTTATTTTAACTTTTTTACACAATAACTGTTATTTAAGGTTTGGTTGGTTTTTGAGTTGGTTGGTTGGTTGGTTGGATTGGTTACTGAGATATGCCTGTTGTCTGGTATATCGATGGTTGTCTGTTGAATTACGAAGAAATTGAAGAATATGGAGGATACCTCCAATATTTTCAAGGGCAAGTATGTGTAGGTATTGTTGAGTTCCCTGATTTAAAAATGAACTCAAATTGATTGACCAATATTTTTATATGTAGGTATGTTCTAAGAACGTAAATACTGAATTTTTTCCACAAAAAGATAATCACTAATTAAGATAAATTATAGAAGTCTCACAGGGACGAAGCTATTTATATGGGAAATATGTGTGGAAATCTTTATAAGGTAGCCACAAGGCTTATAACCTGTATAAGCTGGCTTAAGTTATCACTTTACGCGATGCAACGTTCACCAATTCCACCGTAAGAACATTCACATATTATCAGATTTTTTAAAGATGTAATTTGTTTTCTATCTGTCTTCTTTCAAATATTTGAAGGAACTATGCTATAGCCATCTATGAAAATATAGAGGTATCATTACGAGCGTCGACATCTATATGTATACTATGTCATGGGATTATTTACCATAATATAAAGTAGCTTAGGTTATTTCGCAACGATTTTCTCTTGCCCATTGTTTTCTTAAATAAAGTGATTCAAATGTGAAAATTTTAAATTAAATCTTCGAAATTGTAAAAAAAATTTTCAAATTGATTTAATTTTTGAAACCAGGACACTGAACTATACCGGGAATATTTTAATTTGAAAAAAATCGAAGTTTTTAATATAAGATATTCTTTTAATATGCCAAACCAAGTGATTAACAACTGGTAAAAACATTATTCCAACGTAATTCAAATAATTCGAAGACATATTTCTGATTTCAATCGTAATTATTATGTAGCTAATAATTTTCTTTCTTGGTATGACGTAAGAATAACTGAAATCAAATAACGCGGAGTCATTGACATGCAACACAGTACGAATGGACGCTCCAGCGATTCCGATTCAGTATTGTTACACAGTGTCGCTAAAATGTGTGCAATACAACGCGATACACGGAAACAGATTCTGTAGTTAGGTAAAACGAAGATATTTTATTTTATTTTCTCGACTATTTATGTAAGTTTTAAATATAAGCAAATTATAAACTATTTTATATTTTTAATCACCAAATATTGCGAAATTGTATATTAATTAAGTATTAATTGAACGTTTCGGCGTTAACTTTGTGGAAATCCGTTATTAACAAATTATGAAATAAAACACTGAACTTTGTTTTTTTCCACTATTTTATATTTGAGACTTGTTACACTACATTTTTCGGAAACATCCATATGGCCTAAAACAAAATAATTTAGAAACACTTGAAATTCATAAAAACCTAAACACAAAAAAATAACATAATCAATAATCAAGTACATCCCTTCATATCACCCCTTCTTACAATGTTCCCGATCTCCCACCACCTAGATACCCCCTCCACTTCTACTGAATCCACAACCCACACACTACACAACCACTCCCACATACCTCAGTCTTAACTCACCTGAAGAAGGAAACGGATGTTTCCGAAACATGAAGTGTAACAAGTCTCAAATATAAAATAGTGGAAAAAAACAAAGTTCAATGTTTTATTTCATAATTTGTTAATTAAGTATTAATGTAAGATTAAAATTATTATTCTACTGTTGGATATAACGGATTAGACTGTCTTCTTTGGCACAGACCTCGGTCTAGGTAGAGACAGTGACCATCTTTTGCATAATTTAATTACACTAATCATACTAATGCTGAAATTGGAATATATAAATATAAAAATTAAAATATTTTGAGTATGTCCAAATTTTTCAATGAACACTACTGGATTTTTATCCCAGGGGACACATATGTGAAATGGGTTGCAAAACTTAAATAAATACAACTTTTTGTATTATTCTATCATGGGTGGAAATGGTGAACGTTACATTGCGTAAAGTAATCACTTATTCCAGCCGAACGATATTTCGTAAGCCCTGTGAACACCCAAAGACTTCCAAACCTACTATAATACATCTTGATAAAAAAAAGTTAACTTGATTATGGCTTGGCAGAATTTAACATAATTTAAATAATAAGATGCGGTCTTTTTTTACTTATTTCAGTGAATCTTTTGTTTGCGATTATTTTTTTGAAGGTTAGTTGTAACTTTTAAGCATATCGAGATAAGTTTAAAAATAGCGCCAATCCGCTCCTGGACGGTATGACACATATGGTATATTTATGATACGCAACCGCGTTTTTAAACATGTAACATGTGAAACAACCAGTCGACGATCATCCAATGATGAATCATTATTTTTATTTTACTATATTTTGCTTCATTCAGTGGTACTCTTTGCAGCGTCGTGTGATATTTGGGGAAATGAAATGCGTCATTTTCATCTGTGCGAAGGCACATTATTTGTGACGCATAAATCGGGCGTTACTTATCTTCCAACATCTACATAGGCGCCTTTCGCCAAAACCATTTAAATATGTATAACTACCATTTTCATTAACGACCATTTTCGATCTGTACTAACTAGATTTTTTAAAATAAACTTGTAAATCCCAACGCGCTCGCAGTCTAACTGCTACTCAAATAAGAAAATTGAAACACAGTTGATTGTAGCTTTATTGTCTGTGGTGATATGGGCCTGTAATGTTGACCCGCCTTAAAGCGAGTCGACCAATCAGAGACCAAAAGATTTCCAGTACGCTTGACTTAATATCACTTACTATTTTTACAACCGAGATATGCTTACTAATTAATTTAATTACACGTGTTTTACAAATACATAGACGAGACCATGTTATTTGAAACAGCTGACCTCATCGATAAGTATGGTGTATAAGATGCGCAAGTGGTATGCTTCACACTTATTATACACCGACGGGACTTACGCCTGATGGCCTGACCTCCTGACGCTCAATTTGTCTCTTCCTGGAGAGTAATGATGAGCGAGATATCTACACAACAAAAATGTAAAAAATAATACTCACTTCGTGATTTTGAGAGCATCACTAATCTCAAGTGCAAATATAAGTACACCCCCTAAAGCAAGAATCTTTCTGTGGAGATTGCAAGAACGGGTTCCCTCGACTCTGCATTGTTCATTGCAATAGTATCTACTTCTCATGATGTTCATGTTTCGAAGTATTTTAATATACCAAAGTGTATTGTGAAAGATTTACGAGGTGTTTGTTCTGTGGGATTTCGTTAGCAGACGCCACCAGCACTACATCTCCTGTGCGTCTATCTTCCTCCACCTTTATTGCCTCAGTGTTCTGACAATCTTCACCTTACTGGAACTGATGATGTTTCTCGCCTAGCAAAAATTCTCCTGTTTTTCCATTGCTTTTTAATTTTATTTATTTATGTAATATCATATATCTGGACGTCTATCTGGAATGGGAGATAGAGAAAGAAAAGGGATAAAAAGGCGCGCGGCTATTACGAAAGCACGGCCTTAGCGAGATAGTCGGAACTGCTATTTGTATACCTTATCGAGGATTACTATTGTTACATTACATCGATTCTTATTGGTTTATTCGTTACATAACGAATAAACCAATAAGAACATTCTGGCGTTTTACTGTGGATCCCAGATTTCCTGACATCAGATCCTACCTAGGCATCATAATTTTTTTAAGGCATCTCAATAGTACAATGTGAACCATTGAACTGTACAATTGGTAAACCAATAAATGGACTATTGGTAAACCAATAAATGGACTATTGGTAAACCAATAACACAGATCTACGACTAAAACAGAACGCAGCATTAATTCAGCATAACAAAAAATAATTAATCTACATAAACAAAATAAATAAAAGTATAAAATTAAACTTTGTTATAAAATATAAAAATACATACGTATATAAGATTAATAAATATAAAATCCAAAATACAACATACACAAAAAAGGGTAAAAAGTAAAAAAAGATCAAAAGAGGGAAAAAGAATGGAAGACAGAAGAAGAAGGTTGAGGTGGGTGGGATTAAGGTTGATGGAGTGTGTGGGTGTATATGCGATGATAGGAAATTCTGTGTGCAACAAGTAATATGTGTTGGAGTGGAGTGTGAATATGTTGATGGTCGCTCGTTGAGAGTTAAGAGCCTATCCAGCGATTACACTGAAACGTGTCATGTACATTCATATACGTCTTAAAAATATTGAAACGTTAATATTGAATGTATTAGTATCGTTAAAATGATCATTGTATGGCCTGCATATAATTCTATGAGTAAGAAGTTTTTCTTCTGGGTACGTGGGGTAGCACGGACTGTCAGATTGGCCTTGATGGAGCGGAAGAGAAATCAGCTCCAGTTTAATAGAACACTCAAGTTTGCTGATTGGGTTATAACATTTTTCTTCTAAATAAAGGTTTCGCATCTTATGTTAGAAACTAAAACATCAAGGTAGTTCTTCCGGGCTTCGCAATTGTTTATTCTAGTTACGTCCAGACTATTGTCAACAATCATCATTTTGGTATGCGAAGATACACATTTTCTAGCGATGGGAGGCTGGAAAGTGAAATAGATGAAGAATCGGAGTTGTTGCCGGCGTTCTACGTTTTCTATATAGGGCGCTGATAAGAAAATCCGAGCGACGTGTCAAGAAAAAACTGACTGCTTTGAAATGTGTGTGCAGACCCACCCTAATATAAGTATATGGCCTTCAAATTAAGATCCTAACGGAAAGAGAGATCAAGGATTCAGGCTGCCGAGATGAGTTTTCTAAGAGGGGTAGAGGGAGTCACACTGATGCACAGAGTGATAAGTGCCAACATAATGCATACATTCGGCATGGAGCCTCTTCCTACATACAGAAAAATCTCAGATGAGGTGGCTTAGACATGTGCTAGGAATACCAGATGAACGAGTACAGTTGCCGGCAAACTTCTTGAAATTCTTTGACGTGGGGGGGGAATGCGCAGAAGACGAAATTTGGGTCTCTTTGGTGGAAAGGTAGATGCGCAAACTTCCCCCCACTACGCCGTAGAATTTCAAGATGTTTGCCGGCTACTGTACGAAGAAGTATCCTCTTGGCAACCACGGAACGAAGGCAACTGGTGGGTCACCCCAGATTAAGCTGGGAGAAACAACAACAAAAAAGTGTATGAAAACATAATGGGTCTGGATCGGTTAACTCATACGGAAATATCTCGAGATAGGGGAATGTGGAAGCACCTCGTCGAGTCTTTGGGCTCCCAACTCTACCAGAACAAGAAGATGAAGATAAATGGATTGCATTGTTAATATCTCACACTTATATATTTACTGCATTTGAATTGACTACATTTAATGAAAGCCACAACATTACAATCAGAGAATGGAGTTAATTGATTAGGAAATAAAACTGACGTTCCTTCATTGTTGACGGTTGATCTGAACGCAACCTACAATTGGATTATGGCAGCGTTACCACAAAAATGCAGCAAAGATAATATTACCGACATTATCCATTCAAGTGTATCATGTGCGAGCGCGTATGATCCTCCAAGACTAAGAGATCCAGAGACCACCAGACTTACGTTAAAAAAACAAATCTGAAATATTTTCTATAGGTGTACTTTATAGAAGGTAATAAGGTTTGCTGCTGGGATTTAATAGCGATGTTGTCATTCTAAGAATATCGGGGATTGTGTGCTTTATTTTTGAACACTGGTAATGCTACAAAATATATGTTAATTTATTGAAGAAATCGCTGTTAGTTCGGCACATTGTCATTACAGGAGAGCATAGTTCTGAATTAATTATTGTTTTTGGAATATTGAAATGAAGGAGTAATCATGATAAAACTTGAAAATTTACTAGCGACAAGAGGGATGAATATTTAAAATGGTTTCAACAGATTTTATATGTATAAATTAAAGATATCGAGTACCGTTTTATAAAGTAAAAATATTAATTTAAGTCGGCGAATCGACTTTCTCGATGGAGTATAGAATCGTCTCAAAAATAAAGAAAATTGATGCTTTTGATATGCAAATATCTCAATTTCAGAAGAGCTTTGTATAATATTAAAAATAGTTCACTCTTCTCATACAGCTCTCAAATGCGGCATCGATGAGCTTAGCTGCATGCGCTTTAGTGAGGTAAAGAGAAAGCATGACCGCCCAAATTGTGTACCCGGTATACACGTGCAACCGGTATCAATAAATTTAAAAAAAATTACGAGCTTGTTGGTTCAGTGCTTAATATACTCGCCTAGTTATGCACTGGTCGGAAGTTCGAGCCTCATGCTACATGAACCATTTTCTTAGCACTCGCGTTTAGCTAAATAAGAGTAGGAACTAACTCTTCTTCTTCTTCTGGTGTCATGTCAGGTCCCCCCAACGTTGACTATCACCCGAGAGAAAGCGTCCCTGTCCTGGGCAGCACGAAACAGCTCTCCAACACTTCTTATGCCCGTCCAGTCGCGTATATTGCGGAGCCAGGAAATTTGTCTCCTTCCAACACCTCTACGACCCTCTATCTTGCCCATAAGAATCAGGTGGAGCAATTCGTATTTTTAACTGATTCGTATTTTAAGGAACTAACTATCCGTTATGCCTGTTCTCCGCAATGGTAGGCAGAGAAAATACAACGCAACACTCTTCTATCCTGCACCAATTTTGCTTCGACCACATTGGTAAATTTTCAAAAAACAAGGCCATTCTTCAATGTTTGGTTTATCTTACCGTATGCTGCCTTAAATCTCACCTTACTGAAACATCTCAGCAATCCTTTCATTATTCTATCTATAAGAATGCACCCAGAATCACATTAAGTTCTAGTCTGTTCGTTCGTCACGCCATCGAATAGAGATTTTCCACGACTTTGCGACCGCATTTCCACGGCATTTAGTCCACTTTTATTCCTTTTTGCCAATTATAGGCTTCACTGCCATACATGTACAATTTAAATAGTATGAATATTGTAATACGCATTATGTGAATCCATCTCATCAACGACTTCCTCTCCATAGGCATGGTGATTTGGCTGCGTGGCACCAGATGGTGTCTTAGTAATGAAGAGGCTTGTTAACATCCCACTTTTCTGCCCACCACATGATACACCGCTCATAGTGCTCGTGAATGCGTTTGCGCCACATGAGTGCTGAATCCAGGACGACGCCAAGTCACTGGTCAACGAAGTTCACTTCACTATGAATAACTCGTTGAGTGATAGGGGCCGAGCCCCCTTGTCTCTGTAATTTGGGGTGTGGGGGTTGTAAATGATTATCCTCGAAGAATGGGGCGTTCTTAGAACAATTACTATTGTTTTTTGTAATTATGAATATATGTACATTTTTAAAATTGGACTGATGCCTTTTTTCTCCATTCTTCAAGGCACCGGATGATAGTTGTTATCACTGATAATGGATAGATGTTGTTGGGGTCTGCTTGAGTTGTGGTGATTTGGTGAGGGATTGGGATTCTTTGGCAAATGATTGAAGAAACGGGTGACTAGTTCGACTATATGTTTGTTTAATCTTGGGATGTTTGTGTCTCTGTGGATATAGGATTCCTGACAAACCAGGGTGCTTGTAGTATGTAACATAGAGTCTTATTTTGAAAAGATTGAACTTTGAATGAGTCTTTTGCCGTGGCCCAGATGGGGCTGGCCTAAGTTATGACGGGGATTAGCTGTTTGTTTGGTGTTCCTGTCGAGTGTGCTATGTTTACTGAGTAGACAGTTGATGCTGCCGTGAGAGTCGTTGGTCAACGGAGTGTCTTCCCCGGACATCCGAAGCGCGGACTCGTCGCGTGCAGCGCACGATGCAGCGCCCGGCGCAGCACTTCCGCGCGGGATTGGTCGCGGGCGCGGGCGCGGGCGCGGGCGCTGCCGCCGAACTCAGTCGGCCCAGCGGCTGCCAAACTTGTAATAGCGCCCCCCACCCGGACGACTTGGCAGTTTGTGTTGGAGCCCGCTCGGGACGTGACTGAAATTGGCTCGCCCGCCCCGCCCGTAATACCCGCGCAACAGAAGAGCGGAGAATTATTATTTAGACCATTGTCGTGTGAAAGGGGGCGCGGCTCCTCCGCCCGCGCGAAAGGGTGTCTCCGAAAATTCAATAAGGCCTATTTCTTAGAATTTGAAATGCTTAAAATTCTATACAAATACAGGCTGATATGATGTCGCACCATGAGTACGTATTAATTAAAATTGAATTTATTAATAAGTGATGTATTTATTTATGAATTATTCATTGTGTATTTATTTATTTATTTAGGCGTGTATTATGTCTAAATATACAGTTTCGAGATATCAGCGTTTAAATTTTTATTATATTTTTTAACAAACAAATCGTCAACAAGTCATTATCGACCCTAATAGATGGTCATATAGTGACATTAGAGTACAATGTACGAATATTTTGTGAATATTTTGAATATGATATAATTAAACAATACACTTGTTACGATAACTTAATAATAAATAAATAATGACTTAATGATAAAATATTCAGACAGTTACAAATTTCACAATGTTTTTGGTTGTTTTACACGCAAAAATACGAAATATATGGTTTTGCATTTTTTTTTGTTTTTTAATTAAAACACTAATGTAATAACATTTTTTTTAATTTGGGGATGCTACAATAATGATGTTAGATTAATGATATAATGCATTAAAATATTCAAATTTATGGTTTTCATCCTACCTCAATTACAATGCGTTTCACATGTTTTTGGAGTTACTTCGTTAAAGGAATAAAAAAAAACAATATTGCTGAATACAACTGCATTATTAACGTAAAACGAAATTTTTTACTCATATATATTATACATTCTCATAAATATTTTACGACAAACCATTAAATTATTTAACTTGTATCAAAACGAATGAATTATTAATATTCGATATTTGTAAGTTACTGTAGGGATATTCCAAAGTTTTACAAAAAATAAGCCAGAAATACTTTTAAAAAATGCATGTTTTGATATCGTTAATCTCCGTAACTATCGATATTTTACACAAAGTGTAATGAATATTTTCTATCCAAAATTGAATTAACAAATTTTGCTATTAGCTACGAGACACCCTGTATACATAATTAGTTCAACATTTATAATTATTATATTTATAATTATTTTATTCTGTATATTACAGTCATATACCATGTCGATATTCGCGTTTGCTGCATTGCTTGTTATTGCCAAACAGAATGGATGACAAAACTAATTTTATTTTTCAGAAAATATGGTGAGACCTAGCTCGTTTACAAATATATTTTAAACAATTTTAAAAAATCCAATTTATTATTCAATTTAACATTCACTTTCAAATAACTTTCAAAAAAAGATTTGGTTACACCCACTTTAGACTCCGCCTTCTCTCACTCTCTCTCTTTCGTAGATTCCTGATCGTTCTATAGGCAAGTTAGTGCATGTTTGTCCTTGACGAGATTAACATTTCTGAAAAGCTAACAATACTATAGTTGTGGCGTACAGTGTTGTGAACATAGTAGCGTAGTGTTGGTCATGACGAAGAGACGGGTACGTCTCGAAACCGGTAGACCTAAAATCTGTTAGTTGTTTATACTAATTTAACTAACACTCTGTTATAATTAAAAAAAACTTGCAACATCAACTTGTAACAAAATTATAAAGTTTTAAAATAATTTTACCAAGTATTTTGTAAACAAAATTATGAAGAGTCCTGGCATCGGAAATGCGTTTTATCATCCGAGTGAAATTCACTTTAATCCGCGTCTAGAGCGACGTCATCTCTCGCGCAAGTTGCCGCACGTAGTTCTGAATGCAAAACACACTGCGGGCGTTCCTGCTTTGAAACCACTTTCCTGAAAGAGTTTAGACTTTATGACTGCGTAATTACAAGAAAAATTCACTGTAATTTTGTACAAAGTCTGCTCGGAGCTGTCAGTGAGTTGCACCACTGCGGTATGCAATTTAAACAACGGTATTAAATCCCTTCCCGGTCCGTTAATAAGTTAGTCTAAAAAGTAAAATCGGGAGTATTTGTTTTTTAACACCGATAACCAGCGGCATTTCTATACCACAATAAGTTACAGTAAAAACCACGCATATATTTAAATGTATTAAAAAGTAAAAAAAAAAAAATTTGGTACAAAAATTTATTTTTCACTTTTACTACAAAAATTTCATTTAAATAAATTTCTAATTTTTAGTCTAAATGTTACACAGCCTACAAAATCACTTCGGTAGGAAACTAGCGTCACTCTATGGAGAGCTGATTAACTAATTTCGCAAATAAAATTTTGATTAATTGATCAATTAGTGAATCTGATTGATTCTTGTATTGTCGTTGGGAATACGTCTGTGTGCAAAATTTCAGTTCGATTGGACATTGGGAAGCGGGAGAAATATCGATTATAAGATTCCGCTCAGACAAACAGGTACAAAAATGCCCATTGTCGACCGTCTCATAACCCATCATTTGATGGTGTATGCACACGCGGGCGCACACAACGACTTGACAGCAGCGAAAAAGCCAATATTTTCTAGCTTTATAAAGATTTTAATGATTAATTTTTATTTGCATTCTGTTTATGAAGGGTTTTCATTGATGGTAATAATTGTTTCGGCGGAGTTCTTTTCATTTAATTTTTCATTGAAAATATTCTATGTACCTATACATCACGTGATAGACTTTCTGATCCCGTTGCAGGGTTCGTTACGTCACGTGACAGATTTTCTGATTACCATTGAAGAGTCCATTATTTAAACGGGATGTCTAGTAGCTACTAGAAAAAACTTTGCGGAAATCTTCGTTTAATTTTAAATAGAAAATATTATTTGCATTGGTGAAATTTCGTTAGATGTCGGAGATAAACGACATCAAAATAAATTTCTTTCAATATTTCTTGCTAATTTTTAGTAAAACGTTAGAATATTATGAAAATAATTTATATCAAATATTGCAAATTCATTCGCTTTGATATAAGTCTAATAAAATGATGTTAACCTTACGGAAATTTGTCAAATATTTTTTGTAAAGTATTTATCATTTTAATTTTATGACTTGCATTAGGCGAATGAATTTTTAATATTCCATATAAGTTACTGAAGCCAATGTAATACGAATTTCATATTTATTTTATTGAACCTTCAACCTCGCGTTTTAATATATACATTTTTTTATATATAAGTTTTGTACTTTTTTAATAATAAATAATACTTATACAGATTCTTATTCTAAAAAAATAAAATATAATTTTTGTACATACTTTCGATTAAGAAAAAATAGGTACATCAAAGTACTAGTACAATCAAAAAATGTTTTATAAAAATAAGGGGAATCACAGAATATTACTGAGAAACGGTCTAGACGAAAGCGATACCCAGAATCGAAGAAGTACATTCAGCCTGAGAACGAGAAGAGCCGACCCCAACAACCTACCTAGACAATGAGTTGGGACAGTGCAAGGAAGAAGATAAGACTTATATTTATTAATTAACTCAAAAATATTGTCTTATCCAACTGTATTCTTAATTACTGTGCCTTAAACATCTGTGAATCTTTTAAATAGGTCTATGTAATATGCACTATGCCCTTACATTACATTATATAAAACTGTAGAGATTTCTTAATAAATAAATAAATAAATAATGTTATGCGAGTTATAAATCATCGCATACAAAAGTATACGTATCCTGTAACGTCCGTAATTTTGTTCAAATTCACGGCTAAAAAAACTAAATTACGCGGCTGGAAGTAGGGCTCGCACCTGGGATGTTCAAATGCCAGCGCGGCACCTTAGCGACATTGCTATCAGCGCCTCTTCGCGATTTTTAACGGATGTACAACTAGTATTGAATAATCATGTACACACATGTATCACTTGAGAGGTTCGTTCCGTTTCCTGTATTTCCGGGTGACCTTAGATGGATCTGATGAGGCGAAACACGTCATTTATCACGTCACGCAGATATTAAGAGGATGATGGAGTATGATACACGTGGGTGGGAGATTAGCGATTACTTGGATTGGTGTTTACACTTTCGGAGATCACGTCCGGTGGATTTGGCAAATCCTGGTCAGCTTTTTCAGCTGTTTAAAGAAAGTCTGATTATTTTACGCCCTCGTTCGAACTATTTTTGCTAAAATTCTCAATTTAAAAAATAACACCCCTTAAAATAAACAAAAATAAAACGTTCTCATCCATTCTTTTGTAGTTATATTTTAAATGTGTCTTAAACGTAGGCGAACGAATATATTTGGAACTATACTCATCGCTTTCCGGTATCTTAAATATCATGCCTTGACCGCTATTATACGACTTGGTACACTTCGTTCATTGAGATGAATATTATATTTAATATACACTGATATTATTTCAAACCTTGATTGAAATGAATTCGTTTCAAACAAAATCCGTTGATTTCATCATTCAAAGTGTAAAAATATTAATATTTATCGTATAACGGTCAAAATACACCATTCTCTATGTAACGATGTCCGGCACTTACGTTACCAGATATTGCAAATAAATAATTATGTGGTAAATAAAATAATGAAGAATGAATAGAAAAAATGTTTGATTCTGTAGTCAATCACTAACTCTACAAGATGGCGTAAATAATGGCGGGGCATATAAATGTAATTAATTAATAATAAAATAATGAGGTAGAAAAATTGCGCAATTCATAAAATTAATAATAAATAATAAGTATGAATAGAGAAAATGTTTGATTCTGTAGTCAATCACTAACTCTACAAGATGGCTTAAATAATGGTGGGGCATATAAATGTAATTAATTAATAATGAAGTAAAAAAAATTGCCTAATTCATAAAATTAGTAATAAATAATAAGTATAAATAGAGAAAATGTTTGATTCTGTAGTCAATCACTAACTCTACAAGATGGCTTAAATAATGGCGGGGCATATAAATGTAATTAATTAATAATAAAATAATGAGGTAGAAAAATTGCGCAATTCATAAAATTAATAATAAATAATAAGTATGAATAGAGAAAATGTTTGATTCTGTAGTCAATCACTAACTCTACAAGATGGCTTAAATAATGGTGGGGCATATAAATGTAATTAATTAATAATGAAGTAAAAAAAATTGCCTAATTCATAAAATTAGTAATAAATAATAAGTATAAATAGAGAAAATGTTTGATTCTGTAGTCAATCACTAACTCTACAAGATGGCTTAAATAATGGTGGGGTATATAAATGTAATTAATTAGATAATAATAAAATAATGAGGTAAAAAAAATGCATAATTCTCTATATAACAATTTTCGTCGTTCGATGGCGCTGTGTTCACAGCTTTAACTCGCGGTCGAAATATAAAGTAAAAATATGTCATTTTTGATGGATACTTAAGAAATTATATACTTATAGAAACTTAAGTACATAAATATAAATAACAAAGTGCCGTCTATTTTACGCTGAGATAACAATCACCAATTGTATCAATTTAGTTGTCTCGTGAAAAGGGGATATTTAGTTCTATCAACGAAGATGTTTTGTTTTTGTAAATTAGTTTTTAATCTTGACTAATCGATTTTGTAAATTATATATCAATTGATTGAAATTGTTATTGTTAATATTGCAGTTGTGGATGTAATAGATAAGCCTGCATCCAGCTCTTTTAACACAGGCCGTGGATAAAGTGAACCCCTTTTATATAACCACCGACCCAGTATGCTAATCATGTAAGAGAGATGAGGTGGGAGAGTATCTTAAATCATTCGTACTTACTGTTATTTCTCTGTTTTATTGCACTGTATTACAATTATCATAATTTAACAACTTTTCACAATTTCAGGTTATAATACTAAAATAATCGAGAGAATAACAAAAGCGTGGTTCACAGGCTCGGAGAGGGCAACGGAGTGAACTTGGTCCGCGCTTGGCCGTAGTCAGACCCACCGGCCACGCTGTGCGCGATTCCAGGTTCTTCTATTGCCGGATAAAAACGTTGTCCATTATGTGTGATTATTCAAATGTAGGAATTAAATTCCATACAAACGATAATAATTAATTAAGAAATATCGTTAACCACTCAACCGAAGGTTTTAATCCCCTTCGTAGGCCGTGGTACAACAAATAGGTGGGGGCTGCAGGTCGGAGGGCGTGGCGCCCCCTCGCTCCCTCGGGGTGGTTGTCTCAAAAGCAAAGTGCACACACACGGACAACTTGGGCGGACTTGGCTAATTCAATTTTCCCGCCCGATTGTCGGATATGAATATTTTGAATTCCGAACGGTGGTGTTTTCAATTTAAAAGGGAATCTACTCTTCGTCATTGTCTGGAAGTTTTCGGTAGTCTCGTAGTCTGGTAACGCAAACGTTCCCCTCTGTGTATGTGTGTATACATGTATATAGGTTGAACGGTTTAAGCTGGCAGCACTTACACATACGCGTTTCCTGTACAGGTTGATAAAATTAGAGATGATAAAATAAAAACTTGTGAAATCATCAGTATTATATTAGTGCATTTCATTCAGCATTTTAACCGTTTACCGGTTTAACGGTTACAATAACCGATATTTGAGACGTACAGGCGCGGGCAGTGAGTAGTTGAAACATGGCTTTTTTTTAATATGATGTATATTAAGAAATGATGACTTTGTTTCTTTTCACTATTTGTTTATAAAGATAAGAACGTTTTCGATGCTAACGCATCATCATCTGCAGTAATGTTACTAATACTAAAATTAAGACGGCGTGGGGAGTAGGGAGAAGGGTATGTAGGCGTGGTCATTAGGCGCAGAAGGGGGGACGTAATAATTGAAGTTTGAATATTGATGACATTTTTGTACTATTTAGTAAAATGGCCTTCCATAAAGTTACACAAGAAAATTTCTAAAAAATTTTAACAACTTTTTTTAAAAATATATTGTCACGAGACTATAGAAACAAAAATAACTGCATAATCCAGAATTTTTAACTCTGGACGTTATATAGTAAATTGGAAATTACTAGAAGGTTCTAGAATAAACCGTGGAAATGCTGACTAAATATGCGAAACGTCCGGAAAACAGAAACAGTATATGAACGCGACGACGCCATTGCCGAGGAATTATAAGTGACCGAATATACCTATGTGGCGAATTATAAGTGATGTCATAAATAAATATGGACAAAGAACATTAAAATATGTCATACCAAAAAAATTAAATAAAATCCCATGTCGTGTCAAAATGGATATTAATAAAAAAGGGCAAAATACAGAATTAATGAATATGTTATTAAATAAAAGAGACTTATTTTGATTTTGGTAATATTTGTATTTTTTCTTGTATTGTTGTATAGTATTGTTGATTTGTATTTGAGTTTATAAGATCTATTGTAATTAATTAATATGAATGTATTTCGGGTAAATACAATTTATTTATATATATGTATTGATGCACCTACAGACAAATATCAATGTGATGTTTTGTGGGTCTGAGATGTAAAAAAAAAAAAAAAAATTAATAAATAAATAAAAAATAAAAATAAAAAATGTAGATAATTTTTCTACGCGAAAAGTGCTAGGATACAAAATATTTGTCACAGTTTTTAAAATTATATTACGATACACATAGATTTTGTATGTGCTATATTTTATTAGATAAAAAGAAATATTTTCGAATGAATAAATGCGCTGGTAGCTATACATTAGAAATTTTGTATTAAAACATATCAAATTGTTCTAGAGTTGTTATAAAAATATTTATTTACTTATTATGTTTAACAACTAGAAAAATTTACGTGTTTGACGTATAATTTTGAAGAGAAATTGTGTGTGTTAAAATGTCAGATGACGCTTTGTCATTCTAGGGTCGTGAAATGAGTAAAATGTATCTTAGCATTTAAAAAGAAAAACCGCACCTCAAATAGGTATTCTTTATTTGAATTTAAAAAAGCGGAAAAACCGCGAAAAATTCAATTTTGTGAAAAATTTATGTTGTGAGATTGCATCATGTAATTACATTTACTGAGATTGTTAACGGTTTGTGATTAATTAAAATACTAAAAATCTATTTTTAAAACGTTAAGATTTTTTGCGCGAAATTTCCTTCAATAAATCTAAAAAATGTTCAACAATTTCAATTCCTGACCAATGCAAATTAATAAGATTTTTTCTCATGAAATCAATCTCGTCTGGCCCGGGTATTGCTAGTGTCAATGACATGTTGAACATGAGCTCACAGTGTAGGATGTCCGTATTTTTTTCATAGTTTTATTTTAGCGCGTCGCTCTCAATTCTGCAACAAATTCACGGTAAATTCGATCTACGATAACAAACAAAATGTGTGTGACGACAAAAATTCCACGAGCGTTTGGTTTACGACCAAAAACCAACGCGACAAAAGATCCGCGCGATATTAGATCTAACGACATACTTACTGACAAAAAAAATTCAAAATGTTTTTTTTATGAGAGAGCTTTAAATAATTTTACGAATTGATAATAATGACGGAACGTTTTACATACTGTCAAGACATGTCAGAAACCAAAAGAAGTTGAGCGTTGTCTAAACCTCTCTTGAAATTTTCACTCAGTTATACTGACAATAACACTCTGGAATCGTCTAGGGTCTCCCGTAATCCCTGGATCTCGCGAAATGCAAATTATCGTAAAATCTCGAAGGAATTTACCAATAAATACAAGAGCGTCACTCAACTCAGAACAGCTTAAACACCACATAATGTAAGAAACAAACGTGGTAAATAAGTATGTATTAAGTATTTATGATAGTAAACATTATTTTTTAATTTATTTAATTTTTTTAAATTTAATTAGAGATGCGAACACGGAATACGTGCCACATCAATTTTCTTACTATTTTCAAAGTAAGCTTGCTAGTAACTTGCTAGTCTGGAGTGAGGTTCGAACCCACGACCTTTGGATCACGAGGCGAGTTTCCTAACCACAAGACCAACAAGCTACTCATGTTTTTCGTGTATTTTTGGTAGTAAAAATGCCTGTACACTAAAGCCATATAAATTTTATGAATAGCCCGTTACTTGATGTATTCCACATTTCAGCGTCCACTACTCAATTAACCCCACCATAGCTGTAGCCACGCCCCTGTTCAAAAACTGATTTGTTTGCTAGAATAAGTAATAGATAGTTAGTTTGCGTCCGTCCTGATGAAGGTACACTGGTATCGAAACCGGTAGACGTAGAGTTAAGTGGTTAAAAAAGTGTTATTAATTAAAATTAATAAGTATAGTATTTGTTATAAATATAGTAAATAAATGTACTACTTACTATGTATATGTGATTTTTTGGTTATCCATTTTTTTAAATAAACTCTATTTTTGGTAGTAATAAAGTGCATTAAATTATGTAGTAATTTTTTTTTTAATTGTCATGACAGATAGATACACACAAATACAAGTTAAAAATATAATTGCCCATATTTAATAACGTTTAATTTGTAGTTTACCCTGAAGAAGAGAAGGTAGAAGGAAGTGAATTTTTATGTTTAGTTTAATGGTGAATAAAACTCAGTGTTTATATTTTTTGAAAAGTTAAAAGAAAAATCTTTGTCGCATTAATAAAACTGTAATTCGATTAATTATATTTGATATTTTTCCGCTGGAAAAGAAACGAGGAAACCGCGCAATTAAGTTCGTATTAAATTGACAAACAACTTTTAGACGGTTCTCTGAAAATAGCTCCGGAAAACTATCCTAGAGAAGTATCGCGGTATCAAAGAAAGTTACAAAATTGGTTTATTTTCATGCTTAGTTCATTCGCCTTCGCCAATTAAGCGGAGTCGAGCAACAGAAAGTTGCCGTATAAACAATGAAAAATAATTAGACAGTTCCCCATCGGGCTGAATTGCACTTAGCCGAGGTGACAGAGTTTGCGAGGCGATTTGCACACTGCGGTCTAACAGGAAATCCCCAAACACAGAAATCCTCAAATATATATATATATATTTTTTAAATTATTATTTTATTTTAGGCGTCTCATAGCTAGTAGCAAAACTTCACACAAATTGGTATGCGTTAGCGATATCGGTGCAAGAAAATGACTATAACTTATATCGATTATGAAAAATTCGTTCGCCTCGATATAAAACTCAAATAAAATGATAAAAACGTTGTGTGAAAAATCTATTTTCAATTTTTGCAAGTTTTTTTTTCATTTTATTCGACGATATTAAAGCGAGTGAATTTTGAAGTTACTGTAATGATGGTTAAATTTTTTGCAAAAACTAAGTCATGTTCTGCATAGAAATTGACGTGCACTGTGCACGTGGTGAACAAGCAAACAAAATAGAAGTGATAACAGTTATTAACACAGAATAACATGAACATCGCAAATTTATGGACGAGCATTGCGGTTGTGCATAAGATCTACGATTGCCGATATTCACCTAAAAAGTATTTTTGTGTGTGTGTGTGTGTCGATGCACGGGCGCATGTGTGAGAGGAAATGTGTCACCTCGCAATTTTACCCCTAACAGTAGGTAAACCGCTCAAAGCTTAATCGAAAAACACGAGTGGAGGGCTTCCTAACGTCATCGCATCCCGACACCTTTAAAAAAAATATATTTGAGTTAAGAATGTCATTTTTTAGTACGACGAGTAAGGTCAACCGTTGAGAGCTTTGGTATGATCATCTCATTCTGGTATTCTCATCGATATTCTTTTATATGGAGCCAATGGTAGTGCAAATGAGAGAGAAATACATACTTTTCCATGAGTCCAAAACCTCCGTGGTAATGTGGAGTGTCCCTAAGAGACAAAATAAAAAGTTCACGCTTTCGTGGATGCCTAGGCATCGTAGACATCAATAATAAGGTGAAGGAAAGGCAATTAAGATGGTATGGCCAAGTTGGACGCAGAGCTCCCTATCACATTGTTTAACGAGGCGATCTCCATGGATCTTCCCCGAATTACGTCAGCAGAAAGACAAAAAATTCACGGATGTTGCAAAGAGATGGTCAAGAACGTACAGCCTTAGGACGAGGAGAGCTAATCCCAGCAGTCGATGACTTCAGTGAGTTGGGATGTGAGCCAGGGAAGAAATAAAATGATTAAAAAATAAACAATTTAAATTATAGCACCATAAATAACATTTTAAATTAAAAAAAGTAAAAGTCAATAAACGACATAAAACAATATACAAAATAGACAGATTAACAATAAAGAAAATGAGAAATTACCAATTCCGAAAATAGCAAAAAAAAATGAGAAGAAACTTTCAATTCTAACAAGAAACATCGCTACATAACACTCGTAAACTACTTTTGAACAGATAAAATAATTTAAGGAACTCGCATCGAAGTGCAGTCTACTCCACTTGTTGGCAAGGTAAACGCGTTTCTTCAAGACCTTCACTTTGAAGACTTTTATGTTTCCTCCTTGATACAATACGTCTGAATACTCGGATTAAATTGTACTTACAATATACCCCTTCCTACTTCATCCACGGACGATATACATAAAGCCAGCCATAAAGCAGACCAAGACTTTTTTATTTTAAAAATATGTAAATCTTTTTCACATCTATAAACGGCGGCTTAGCGACGGGTCGATTTCTTGGTCATGGCACTCCAATAATCGGTAATAATCGGTTCACAAATTGGTGTGTGTATATGCGATATCTGTGCGAGAAAATGACAGTATTGCAATAACACACTTAACGTCAGTAACCTTACAGTGAGGTTACATACACCGTGCGCAGTACATTGTTGTTTAAAATAAATGTAAATTTAACACATTGATAATAATTAATATTAAACCATTTTTAAAACTTTCAGAAAATCTTGATGGTTTTATATTACATAAATAGTTTAATACATTCTTTTCACTTTTAACAACTTGTTTCTTCACCGAATATTATTAAAATGTGATTTGTTTTATTTCATTCATAAACCTGTTTCATGACATTAAAAGTTATTATTATATAAATTCTTACATTAATTATTTTACCAATAGATCAATAAAATTAACGTTACAATACGGTGACTCATAGGAGTAACAAAAATTAATTAACAATTTTGAATAGAAAACATTCTTTATAGTTGAAGTGTCATCAGATATGGAGATAAGCGATAGTAAAGATTGCATTTTTTTCAATATTTCTGAATTATCTTTTATAAAACTTTAGACTATCAGTAAAGTAATTTTTATCGTATATTAAAAACTCATTCGCTTTGTTACAAGTATAAGAAAATGATTAAAACCTTGCAAAAAATATGGTTCAAATGTTTAAACGGTTTAATTTTGACATTATTATATCAAGGAAAATAATTATTTAATATTCGATATAAGTTAATTTCTTGATATATATTAAAGAATGGACATTTTTATTGTGAAATTGCAATTTCAGAACAAAGTTCTTTGCTTTTTAAGCACATTTATTAATTAGAAAAAGACATACAGGAAATCAAACCAACGAAAAAATATTTTAGCTGCTACCAGGATTCGAACACCGGACCTCCACCGTATTCCTCTACACTCTACCGTAAATTGACACGTCAATGCAATAAGCTGCTCTGGCGAAACTGGAGAACGCGCCCTTCCGGATATAGTGGAGGTTCGGGGTTCGAATCCCGGAATAATTTTTCGTTGATTTGATTTTTCTGTATGTCTTTTTCTAATTTCATCATAAACTTTCTTGGTAATCCATTGTTCTACAGAAGATAAGACAGAAATATTGAGAAAAAAAATCAAAATTTAATGTCAAGACATCTATCTGTACACATGTGATGATAATTTTCTTATAATATTCGATTAAAAAGTAAAACTATGTGTTTTTGGGGGCAGGCATATACGTTTGCCGGTCTGCCCGGTGGCCCAGTAATTAGTCGCTAAGCCGCTGTCTATTATACATATTTTCAACATAATATCAGCACCGTGTTATAATATCTTGATATAATTGACAGCAGGCGGGAGACAAAACTGGGAGATTTAACCACGTGTCTCTGTCGCGTTCAGCGTAATGAGCATCTGTCAGATGTAATCTCAATTCTCGGAAACTTGAGCCACCAATTTCCTCTCGAGCGCGCTAAAATTTATGACGCGTGAAAAGATAAAAAATAACGTCACATTCAAAGCTATATAATTGTTTAAATTAATTTGTGGTTTGTTTCATATGATTTAATAGCTATAAATTATCTTCTGTAATAATAAATATAATAATGTCTGTTTGTCTGTCGGTCCGTGAATTTGTAACTTGCTGGAATTAAAACTGTAGATAGATAGAGTGTGAAACGCAATCAGCGCGCGGCTAATGTTGAACGGTCACTCAAGGGTCAATATTACCTAAATTAACTAACTAACTTACCGTCACGCCGTTTCCCCGTGGGGGTAGGCAGAGAGGATAGAGCGCCATACTCTTCTGTCCTGACATACAACTTTCGCTTCATCTCCATTCATACATCTTCGCATGCAAGCTCGACGGTTGTTCAGGCTTCTAACAGGACCATCTAACATCTGGTTAAACTGGTCATGCCACGTCTTCCGTCGTCGCCCTCTCTTTCTAGCGCCGTCAACACTTGCATTATATATCTTTCTAACCATTCCTTCCTCATTCATTCGCTCATTATGCCCGAACCACCTGAGCGACCCTATTTTTATTATTCTCTAATTTTTACTAAGCATTGTTATTTTTCGTAATTTTTCTCGTTGTAAATAAAGTTTATTACGGCATCACACTGTACCTACTCTAATCTCATTTTAATTAATCCCCTTTGTAATGCACACAATTATAGTATCTTTAGGCAATGATATAATAAACTGAATACGTCAATGTCTTTTTAGGAATGGTTTTCAGCTGTGCCGACGCGTTCCGCATATGTCTTATCTTGATTCAAAAGGGATCCCTTCCAGCGGCATTTTCAACTTGGGGAATAGCCAAAAATCACAGGGAGCCATGTCGGGAGAGTAACGAGCCTGACGAACCACGGGAATGTTTGGCCAAAAAGTCTGAATCACATTCGCATGCATGTTACTTACATATTTCCACCAAAAGGCACCATCCATGCTTAGTTTTTTTGGTAGTAAGAAATAGAGATTCGATATTATTTGAATATACCAATCTAAGCTATTTCTGTCCTCTACTTAGAATGATAAATTAAATATAGTATCAGACATCATCGAGTAAACGTAACAGGTTCGAACGTGTAATACATGCTCACTGTGAACAATATTCGGTCGCGTCGAAGATAGTGAAATAGAGAATAAACCGCGTTGGCCTTGGAACCCACGTAAGCCTCTTTCCATTTAAGAAAGGCATTCGAATTAGTATGTGTAAGC
This sequence comes from Agrypnia vestita, assembly GCA_016648135.1. Lineage (NCBI taxonomy): Eukaryota > Metazoa > Arthropoda > Insecta > Trichoptera > Phryganeidae > Agrypnia > Agrypnia vestita. The sequence goes on from JADDOH010004719.1 coordinate 82,592, forward strand.
CTGCGTACGAGGGACATTGTTTCGTTGTGTTGGTGTTTATAACCATAAACCACGAAACAATGTGTGTCGTACGCACGGCTTACACATACTAATTCGATTGTCTCTCTTAAATGATAAGAGATCTACTCTACATTTGCGCGGTGATTTCATATCTCACATAACTTGTTGATTTACAACACAACACTTAATTTTATATTATACATTATTTCTATTTTTTTAACACAAAAATATGTATTAAAAAATCATTGGTCTTCATCTCAAGGACCTGTTGATAATTTTTACAGGTGGATTTTTGGTCAAGCACATCAAGGATTTGTTGTTGTTTTTTATTTTAGCGATATACGCTAATAGTTTGCGTGAAAGAGATAAGCTAATAGTAGTTCTTTGCGTGAAAGAGAGAAGTTGTATGACCGTTTCACGCTAGACAGTAATGCAAAAAAACACTTGAAGCAAGCTATCGGTGTTGTTGCTTTAAATTTTATGTAAATTTAACACATTAATACAATTAAATACATTTTTTAATTTAAAAACAAAAAAATTTTTTTTACCTACTAGTGTCAGCTGATGTACGGCATCAATATATTATATTATTACTTAAATATGATTAATAGTATTTCACTTCCTAACTATAAAATAATTTGACATCAATATCTAAAAAAATGCAGTCATTGATGATTACTAGTTTATAATGTACTGAATTCTAGATTTTATAGAAAACATAGCTTATAAATTTATAGGCAACATGATTTTGGATGGGATCGATACATAAAATATTTTAAATCTTCGGTGAATGCATTCCAAACATTTTTTTTGGATATTGCTTTTATATAGCGTGCTTCAAGTGTTTTGCATACATACTTTTTTTACATATATGTCTAACCTCATTATGTTCAAACTATGTGTATATACTTTTTTACATTTATACCCTTTATTTTTCTTTTACATTTAATCGTTTGTTGTATTTTAATTATGTATAAACCTGTTGTAAAAGGCTATTAAGCCGTGTAATTAATAAAAAAATAAAAAAATAAATATCCCACAATTTATGTATCATTATATTGTTATAATAAAATAAAAATATACTTTATGCAATAATTCCGCCCTGACCCAAAAGGATAAGGGGTAGAAGAAGAAGAACAATAGATTACTCGATTGTCTATTGTATAGCGTACCTACACAAAACATAAGTGTGATTGAAAATTAAGGTAAATAAAATCCATTTATTATAATATAAGCAAGAGAACACGAAGATCATAATATATAAAAACACAATATGTCTGCAATATTAACATATAATAATCACCGAGGAAGTCCCGCGGCCATAGGCAATTGGGAAAGTAATTTAGGTGGAAAATTGGGATCTTTTAAAAAATTAAATTAAAAAACAAATATTAAAATTACCGTACAACAAGCAAAAAATAATCTTTCAATTGCAAATTTTAAACATTGCTCAAAAACAGTACGACTAAAAATGTGTTGGGAAACAACCAATAGACAAGACTCGTAAAATTATGATGTAAAAATAAGGCAAAAGGCGGAAGCCTTGCATTTTAACCCAGGAAGGACACAAAATAATATAATTTTAAATGCTAAATTTACGTAGTTGTCAGTGATGTGCACTCACCAAAATTATCAATGTTTACGGGCGGGTTCATATTAAAAACGGGTTAAATGAAAAAACTTAATCTAAATAAGAAAATCACTGATATCAGATAACTTGAATGATGTCGCTGTGTTATTTTATTATTGAGAAATATCTAACCTGTATGTGTCCTGAGATGAGCCTTGAGATGCGAGCTCTTCCCGTACAGCTTGTCACAGCCCAAGAAGAGGCAGCGATGCGTCTTGTGGGGCGGAGCCCTGTCTCCGTTCCTCGGCGCCAGGGCGGCCCGGGGCCCCAGGGCGGCCCTTCTCTTAGCCTCCCTGCCCTGTCCCCTCATCTCTTCTTTCAGCTCGCGGACCCTCCCGACGTCCCTTTGCTCCTCTTTAACCGCCACCTCCTGTTCTTCTTTTACTTCGGCGACCCTTTCGACCTCGGGCTCGATTAAATCTTTAAACCTGGCATTTTCCGGGTTTTTCTGGGCCTGTAGGATCCCTGCAGAGGCCAGATCCGCGGTTTCGTTGCGAGCTGTGTTATCTGTTTCGTTGTTCGTTATTTCGGGCAACCTCGCGAACGACCTTTGCTCCTCTTTGCGATAACGTTTTATTCCCGAATCTCTGTGATCTTCTTTGAACACTTTCGGTTTGTGTTCGGGCGCCTCTTCTTTGAATTCCCAAATTCTGTTGAAATCTCGGCGCTCCGGCCCCTTCTCTTCGTGTCCGCGCTTCGGCTGGTTCCTGGGCTCCGCGCTCGCTTCGCCCGCGTCCACTTCTTCGGGTAGTTCCTTGGGGCGGCCTCTCTCGGCCCTGAGGTCTCTGGCCCTGCCCTCGTTGTACTCCGTGAGCTCGGCCAGGATCCTGGCCACGGTGTAGCTGGGGGCCTCCATGGGCTTGGAGCCGCGGCCCGCGGACATGGCGAGCAGGCAGTGGGCCGCGAACCGGACCTCGTGGTCCATGATCATCAGGTCAGCCCCCTGCCCGACCTTCAGCCCGCCTCCGGGAATATCGTTCACCATTCGAGTTTCAACTGTCGATGGCGCGGAAGCGAAGAGTCGCGACTCGAAGTGCACTCATGGTCGCGGATATCACCTCTTGTCAACCATAATCGGACATTCACAAAAACACTATCAGATGTTTAATCCGGAGATTAACCGTTCACATATTACAATAGGTATAGGTACACCGCGCACTTATCCGGACTGAAATGTGAAATGTAGCACAGCCGGTGTTTGATAAGCCCAGTGTACACAGCGTGATTAATCCACTCGGCTAATTACGGAGAATACTATTTGTCAATGAAAAGTATAGAAGCACTTCTAAACAACGACGAAATGATATTAAGATTTAAAAAATAAACCATTCGCATACATCGTGCATTCAAACATAATCCAAATCTAATCAAATGCCATTATGGCGGTGCCGTATAATCGTATGTATCATAGTGCTTTAATCGGATAATTTCACCTTATCTGTGATTGAACAACAAATAATTACATAGAAATTTTTACTTTGTTGTCTATCAATTGATGGTCAATATTTACTTTTTGTGCCAAAATTCCGATAACAGTTTTCTCTTTTAAATTGCGCTATAGTTATACTAAAATTCTTAGTAGTTATGAGATTACAAGAAAAGAATGTTATATTATTTACATCAAAAACTGTTGATTGGAATGCAAATTAAACGTACGAGTTGTGTATTTTATTATTCTAAATTATATTAGGTTATTTTTGTAACAAACTGCAGATGATTTTTGTTCAGAAGGAACGATATGCGAGTTATTGAAAATCAAAAGCTATCTAACTCTATGAACAATTTTTTTGGCAAATCAAAGAAAGTAGTTTCAAACATTGTTTATGATTTTAATTAACTGAAATTTAACTAAGCAATAACTTCATATTGATGCTTGCATGATAGTTAATATTACAAATGAAAGAATGAGTTTGGAGAATATATTGATATTCAAATATATAAAAAAAAAAGTTTTCAGTATATCAACAAAATATTTATATACCGCGTTAGGCTTCGCAAAGAAAATCAGCATCGGCGGATTCAAATGCGTACATTTTATTATTCAATCGTATCTCTTCGCAAACCGCCCGGTTCGAAATGACGGGCTGACACGCCTATTCTGTCTTTGGCCGGTTACCGCCGAGGTCTCTCAAAAGAAGCGTTTCCAATCCGCCGGCCAAAATAACAATTACCCCCGCCCCCCGCCCGCGTGCAGCGGCAAAAAGTGCACCATCTACTCGGTGCCCGCTGGACTGAAAAATACGGCCGAAGAACCTTCAGATTCTGTACACAAGATGAGTTTCTATAAATAATGCGGTTGCGGACGGAAGCGCGGGGAGGCGCACACCCCGTACAAGCAACGCGAACGCGCGCTAAAAAGGGGCGAGGCAATCGCGTCGCCGGCCTCGCGGGACCGCTAAAAAACCGGACGCGTCGCCTCGGTGCCCGATCAGCAAACGCGCGCGCCGACTTCGGACCGGGTGATTATTTTTTCAGGAGCCTCGTTACGAATTCGCGACAAACAACGAAAGGCGACACCGAACGGCGAGCGCCTTTGACCTATCGGTCGTAATTTACCAGCGCGCTCCGAGCGAGGCCGAGATACGAACTAACGTCGCGCGTATCGCTTCCTTCCTTCCCTTCAAACAGGTATTACGCCGGGATCTTTGTCCCGCTCCGAATAAACAAAAAAAATCGCGGATGGCGCACCTCGCGGAGACGCCTTTCCGCGGCGGTCCACCGCGAGGTGACTCGGGCGCTTTCTACTCGGCGCCCGCCTCGCCGCCCGAGCGGGGATCGCTGCGCAGTTCGCAAACTTTGCCCGAGGTAAATAAAACGGCAATTAAACGCGGAAATCTTTCGGCGACACGCACCCGGCACCCGCAAACGACAGTCTAATGGACAGTCTGGGAGTTGGTCAGGTCGCGCTCACCCCCGTGTCTTTGTTTCCGAGTCGGAGATATCATCTCGACACGCCCATGATAAAGTTGCGAAATATCAACATCGCATTTTAACCAAAACAATTAAATTTTAAAAAAAGCAACGCAACTTATTATTTAAAAAAACACTATTTATAAAAAAATTGATAAATTTTTTAACTACTTTTTTTTATTATATGAACGAATATAAGCTTAAATAATAAAAATATGCTTTATTTATATACATTTTAAATTATATTGCGCAGCTGAAATTACCGTTAAAATCTGCGATATATTTAATATATTCAAACATAAACAACATATTTATCTGTGATGCACATACTACGACTGATTTTTTGCAACGCAATATTGCGTAATTTCAGCGATATAAAAAAAAATTGTAAACAAAAAATGTAGATTAAAAAAGTGATTTAATCATTTGTAATATTATTTTTTTCTAGATACCTGCGAAATTCAACGGAAAGGGTGTTTATTTTTAAATATCTTTTCGAAGTTGTCGAGAAATGCCCCGTTGAAAGTTCGCTCAAATCGGCGAACAATTTACATCCACACATCCGTTCCGGGGCGAGTGCGCAAAAAACTTAATTCAAAATAAGCAACACAAAAAAACAACAAAAACTCTAGTACGCGACGACGTCCGGGTCCAGGCAGCACGCAGATACAAAAGAAACTTCAAATAAAAAAAATAAAACGCTTCGGAACTACGTCGCCCGTCGATATTTCGACACTCACTTCAGAAGACTGTATTTAATTTTTTCGCGACTTGCGCGCACATTTTCGGCACTTTGAAAAATACCGCCCGCTCGCGATGGGCGTAGGCTCAAGATTTGCGAACATGCACAAATGTCAGATAGACGGAGAGAGCGAACAGACCCCCCCCGCAAACATGTCCGCCCGCGACCAATGCACGGGACATACTGACGCATACCATGTGCTTTTAGGCCGACCTGCGCGTGCGCCGGGAGTTGTGCTCGCAGAAATATTGTGCGGATTATTTTAGTGCATCTTTGAATTCGGAATAAATTCGCTCTGAATAATGTTGATTGGTCCAATTCGATGCTTGTAGATTATTTAGATTGAGGTCTGTCGTTATATAGTCACGTCGCTTCGTTTGTAAAACGTGAGCTAAGCTAGCAACGTGGTTTTAACTGAAGTTTATTATTTGTTTGAATTAATAGTTTTAGTTGTGTTTTTCATATTTTCTATAGTTTATTTATTATTCCTGTGTTTAATTTATACATTACTTCTATGTTCCTTGATACTCCAATTTTATTTTGTATAATTATTTCTTATTATATCAGTTGCTTACTTACTTACCATCACGCCGTTTCTCCGCGGGGGTTAACAGAGAGGATAGAGCGCTACACTCTTCTGTCCTGGCACACAACTCTTGCTTCATCCACATTCATATATCTTTGCGTACAAGCTCGACGATTGTTGAGACTCCTAACAGGACCATCCTCCAGTATCTATTAATCTGGTCATGCCACGTCTTCCGCGGTCGCCCTCTCTTTCTGGTGCCGTCAACACTTGCGTTATATATTTTTCTTATCATTCTTTCCTCGTACAATCGCTATACATGCCCAAACCATCTTAGCGATCCATTTTTAATTCTATCGACTATGCTTAGATTAGCTTTACATTATTTCCTAATATATTCATTATTTACTCTATCATAAATGGATTTGGTACACATACGTCTAAGTGATCCCATCTCTACCGCATTCAGTCTACTTCGTTTTAGTCGTTCCTCTTCTTAGTTAGTTAGTTACTTAATAGTCATGCAGTTACTTAAGTAGCTACTTAGGTAGTTACTTAGTTAGTTAAATAACAAATATTAATTTATTATAATTTGACATTGATTGAAACGTTAAGGCAAGATCAGCGGCACACAACGGAATTCTGGTACCAACACTTATGTATGGAAGTGAGTGAAGTCTGGAGCTGACAGAAGGGGAACGAAAGTAGACTAAATGCAGTGGAAATGATATCACTTTGGCCCGACTTAGTTGGATTAAAGTAAGTAAGTTCGTTTATACCATAGATTTCTACCTTTCAAACACCAATTTTTTCTTTCCACCAATCAAACAATCCGTTTCTGTAAAAATCTATACTTTAAACGAACTTTTACTTTAATCCAACTTGATACAACAGGGCCTTAGACGTAGCAAATCCGTTCAGGTACAATAGAGTTAAGTATAAACAAATAGAAGATGAAAGAAATCAAGTATGTAAATCTGGTCTTAGTGTAGTGAATAGATTTCAGAAAAGATCACTTAGGTGGTTTAGGCATTTTGAGTGAATGAAAGGTAAGTAATAACAATGCGGTAAGAAAGGGAAGTAAGGTATATGACGTGGAAGACTTGCCAGATAACCAGATACAGGAAGATGGTTCTGTTAGCTTCAACATGTAAAATATATGAAAGAATCTGGCAGGGATAGAGCAAACGCTAAATTCAAACTGCCTATCTCCGCATGAAGCGGCTTGATGGTTAGTTAGGCATTAGATTTGTGAGCACCTTGACATTACACGCCCGAATACAGAGACAATACATAAATTATTTAAAAGTTATGGTACGCGTAACTATTATTTCCTACTGCAAGTACCTTAAAACCTTTTAATTACTAAGTATTGTCTCTGTATTCGGGCCATAGAGGTGGTCAGTGGTAGTGCATTGCGAATGCTAGGATTTGTTCTGCGTAAAGCCAGGTTTTTCGAAAATAACCGCGTACTGAACACTTTTTACAACTCCTTGGTGCGAAGTAGACTGGAGAGTGGCTCAACGATTTGGGGGCCACATGAGCTTAAGTACTCTCCTATGATAGAGAAAGTACAAAAAAAGTTTCTTAGATATCTCTTCGTGAGGGAGTACGGGCATGATCCTTGGCTGTACCCAACCGAGTTTCTTCAGAGTATGCTTGGCTACAAAAGTTTGAGTCTAGAAGAAAGGTGTATTTGATTACGCATTTTTATCGGTTGTTGCGCGCTACGATCGATAATCCTGAAATTATGCAGAGCATTGGTTTGTATGTTCCTGATAATTACATAAGACATCGTTAGCATAGATTGTTTCACATTCCAATATACAGGACCAAACTGCCGATGGTTATTATGCCTATTGGAAGAGCTACCGCTAATGCTGAAAAATATTGCTTTGAAAATAGATCTCTTCCATATCTCTGGGAGAGTTTTCCGAAGCAGTGTAATATATTGTGTTAATTCATCGATTATAACATTTACAATTTGAATGTATGTTTGTTATGTAAATGTTATTAAACTTTTATATTATATGTAAAATTTAATTGAATTGGTATAATTGACTTAAATTGTTCTACATTTACAATTAACAAAAGAGAATAGCAATTGCTTAAATATAAGTTTGAGACAGTGGTATAAACACAGTATACTATGAACAGTAATACGTCTTCATACAAACTGGCCGCTACCGGCGCCGTGTACGCACGCACTGTGACGCACACATTGACATAGAATATGGGGGCACAAGGCGGCGGCAGTAAGGGCCGTGCCTTCGGTGCCATTCGCGCTCGCAGCCGCCGCTTTAGGAAAAAAATGCGCTTCCTCAAAAAATGCCTTTTTTATGTTTGTGGGGCTTTACTTAAAAGGTGTGTTGATTATCACAAAGACTGTGAGTTTTTAAAAGTCTACGTTGATGTTAATCGGCGTTCTTGCAATTTAAGTGCAGAAACTAGGTATACTAATTACTAATTTTAATTTCTAATTTTCGGGTTTAGTGTCTACCTTATGCGTCGGAATCTCAGACGCTACGAGTTAAAAGAAAGGGAGTAAAAATAAAGTGACAACCCTAGCGTCAACGCAAGAGTAGGCTAATAACTTGCCGACAGGCCGGAGTTAAACAACTGTTCTGGGTATACTGTGGTATATATCACAAGGTATAATAAAATATGTACAGAGATTAAGAAAACTTGTTCTTAAGGGGAGGAGATGGGTCAGCGAAAGAATGTCCCCCATCACGTATGTCTAGGATACATTAATACCGCAATTAATGTTTTTTTTTTGCAAAATAAAATCCGCTACTAAACAAGGCGTATTTTTTACAATAGACGTATTTTTAAAATTTTGTTCCAAACCTGGTCTCTTTAGAAAAAACGTCTTCTTGTAATAAAACACAGCTTATTTACCAAGACATTATAGTTTTTGAGAGTATTTACTTTGACATTTTCATAAATGTTTCAAATTTACAAGCTCATAGTAACTCTTTAAGGGAAACATTTTAGTACCAGACGTAGTGATTGTGAATCGATTGATTATCGAATCTACCAGTGGCGTGCAGTGGGTATAAACTTAGGATATGCTGTGACCGACTTTTTAATATAGGTATACCTATATTAAAAATATATATATACGCATATATACTATAAAGGGATATACATTTTAAAAAAATTAACTGTATATAATGAAATATTTTGAGTAGGTTCAATCCACAAAAATAACTACACTATAAAAGAAGTATTGTAAACATTATTTCCTAAATAAATAAATATTTTATATATAGGTAATACGATAAAAATTTTCAATATATATCGAAGACGATTTATATATAATTAAATCGGGAATAATACTAATTTCAGATATATATTAGGTCCTTACATATGAAATTGACGTTTTACCGTACTGGCAAATTTGATCTCAAATATCTTCTCTTTGGTTAGGAATTCCAAATCCAAATTTTTACAGCTATTTACTCATGTATTTGTGTTTTGAAAATTATAATTCATTTGTTTTTTCCTCAATTGTTTTTTTCTTTGCGAGACTCAGTTTACAAAATGAAAAACTTGAAATATCGCGTTATTTACGAGTACGAGTTCCACCGTGGCACCAGTGCTGCAGAAACGGCTCGAAGGATTAATGATGTGTATGGCGACGGTGCCGCAAAAGAAAACACAGTGCGTTTTTGGTTCCAACGTTTTCGTTCTGGAAATTTCGACCTGCAGAACAAGCCCCGTGGACGGCCGGAGACCAAAGTTGATAATGAAGAATTGAAGGCTATTGTGGAAGCGGAATCCATCGCAAACCACATCCGAGTTAGCTACAGGCTGCGGTGTTAGTGATAAAACTGTTTTAATCCACTTGAAGCAAATTGGTAAGGTGAAAAAGCTTGAAAGGTGGGTACCTCACGAATTGAGTGAAGCAAATCAACAAACGCGAGTTACTTGTGAGCGTTTGGTGGACTAGTGCTGGTGTCGTTCACTACAGCTTTCTTAAATCTGGCCAGACGATTACGGCAGATGTCTATTGTCAGCAACTGCAAACCATGATGGAAAAGCTAGCTGCTAAACAACCGAGGCTGGTTAATCGCTCTAGGCCACTGCTGCTTCATGACAACGCTAGACCACACACTGCACAACAGACGGCTACCAAATTAGAGGAGCTTCAATTGGAATGTCTAAGACATCCACCGTACTCTCCGGACCTTGCCCCAACAGATTACCATTTTTTTCGAAATTTGGATAACTTCTTGCAAAGGAAAAAATTCAACTCCGATGGGGCAGTCCAAACCGCCTTCAAAGATTTTATTGATTCCCTTCCGAATGGTTTTTTTAGTAAAGGGATCGATGAACTACCTATGAGATGGCAAAAGTGCATAGATAGCAATGGTACATACTTTGATTAAATAAATATATTATAATAAAAAAAAATCGACTTTATGTTCCTCCCATACTAAACGTCAATTTCATATGTAAGGACCTAATATTTGGTTTCACAAAAATAAATCAAACATTTTATGATATCATCGATGGCAATGTCGTCGTAATTACATTTACTATAGAAATGACAAATAGAATTCGCACTGAATGTTTTGGGTAGAATTTGTAAAAAATAACATTTCTGCAATGACGTGTGCGCAGTTCTCGCCTGGCACAGGACCTTTCGAAGAAACACGCTATTCCATGAAAAATTTACTTGTCTATTACACAAAACTCGCAGCTTAGAACTAAGTAAAAATCACGGTTCAGGACGAGTTTCTTCTCGACTTGACTAGATCTATGGAACAAATTTGTTGGGCGCAAACAAGTGAGATAAATGAAGAATTGAGTTAGGTACAGAAACGTCAGAAATAAAACTTTTAGCCGTAGAACGAATTACGACTAGAATTTTAAAACAACTTTTCCTTAAGATGAGGATTATTTAATTAATATTTATTTCCCAGAATCTTTACTAACGCACAGTTTTTTTGCTTGTATGCGCTGCACGCCACTGGTATCTACGTACCAATAAAGTGATACAAAAGTACTGTTAGCTAGGACGGGATGCAGGATCCCAGTGTTGGATATCCTGGTCTAGCGTGAGACACTCGCATTAATGACAAGTGTTCGGGGGTCGAACCTTGTACCGGGAGACGACAACATTATTTTTATTTTTAATCACAAGTTATAATTGTAGTTTGAATAGAGTATCTCCAAATACATTATAATACCGTTTACTTATCTATTTGAAAAAGTATAATTTATTATTAATTACCTACATTAATTCTATCATTAGGTTATTTACATTTGATAACATTATAACCTCTTAGAAACGCGTCACAATTTATGAGCACCAGTACCGTGCGGGGTCAGGCTAAATATTGTTATATTAAATAAAATATCACAAAAAATAGAGATGCACACACGGAATACATTTCAAATAATCTGATTATTTTTAACTTAATTAATAAAATAAACTTAGTTTTCACCACTTTTTTATATTGAAAATTTCAACATGTTTCAAGGCATATATATGGCCCCTACGTGATACATTTGTATACTAACAAAAATTAAATTCAAAAATCGACGTATAGACTATCAAAATACTTAAAAAGTTATGTATGGAAAATGAATAATAATAAAGTACCTACTTAATATGAAAATAAATTTAAAAATTTAAAAGTGATGTTTTACATGTTGATATTTTCAATATAAAAAGAGGTGAAAACTAAGTTTATTTTATTAATTATATTAATAATGTTGTCACAAAATTATTTTGCTATTTTTGAAGAAGTGATTATGTTTAAACTATTCTTTATTCTTATGCTAACTCAATCTGTTATAAATATCTTTGAATATTATAAACATATGATATAAACGTGCGACCTGTATTATGGTGCGTATTCCACGCTAATTGTTTACATTTGGAGTCAACGCACTCTCCCTAAGTGGATTTACCGAATCCTTGTTTACATAACATAGACACATATCTCGTGGTCCACTGACTGAGAACGTCCTTTCTATTCTGTGTCTTAAATAAAGCCTCTGTCCCCAATGTGCTTGTATAATAGTAAAAAATCAATCATATATATTATCCTTTATATATTTCTAAAATATATATAGATTAATGATAAAAGATATCATCCTTAATTTTGTAGGTCTCTTTTCATATAAGAAAGACAATCGAATTAGTATGTGAAAGCTGTACGCACGAGGCAAATTGTTTTGTTGTGTTGGTGTAAGTGTCAATTGCTTAGCTCGAGACGTAATTCATCCAAGATAAAGCTAATAGTTTGAACCCCGATACTAGATGACCAGTCGTGTACTTTGCCCCTGTTCTTTGACGGCGAACCTCTTTTTTCGAATATATTTATTATGAATGCTTAGTCTCTGAGTCTTCATCAGGGTTGAATATATACTCAATCCAATGTATATTCAACTTCGATGAAGGCTCATCTCTGAGCCGAAACTACTCATAGTTGGTGTTTATTCAATAAATTGTGTTAAACAACGTGTAATTTCATTTTCAATAATAATAATTTTATTTTAAACATATTATGTCTCACCCAATGTGTTTGCTTTATATGAATGTTTAAACAAATATTTTGTTTACATTTTACATTTATTTTTCGATTCTTTTTTTTGATGTTTTATTTATTTACTCTTTATCATTATTACATTCCATAAGTGTACATAGTTAATAAATTATTGAAATATTATCAAAATAAAACTTTTTAATAATCAAAAAAAAATTGTAAAAGGAAGCATTTTATAAGTATTTTTTTAAAACTTATTAAGTCTGTCATTTTTTGACGGGCTGTAGCTATTAATTAATATATACCCTGGTAAAGTGAACGCGGAACTATTATTTTATTTAATATATTTTTTGCATATAATTAATATAGTAGTAATTGGAACAATGTGTTTGTATTATCAATAAATGGGTATGAATAAAAATGCGTTTATCTTAATATTTATGACTGTTTATATTTTTAAGAAAAGTAAGTACTATCGATTATTAATATTTGATTTCTGATGCGGGGTATGACCGCTTTAAGTGTATTATTGTCTCCGTATAATATTTATTGGTGTTGTTTTCTTATGCACTTAGCACTTGGCACCTAGAACATTGTTTCTTTCCAGTATTATTGGCTCTCTACTTCTTGGAACTTGGAACTTATTACGAAGATATGGCCATTTTATATATATTATGTACACTAAATTGTGTACCTACAGAAAGAAAATTCTTAAGGACAACTTAAAATAAAATAAAACAATATTTTTATATGTATGTTCTGCGAACGCAATTACTAGATTCTGTCCACAGAGGTATATTTATTAATTAAGATAAATTACAGAAGTCCAAAATTAGAATTCGCGATCATTTCTTTGCACATTTGCATCAAAATACACGCAACGATCTTAAGAGATAATAAATGTTGAAATTATTGATCGTGTAGCGAAGCTAAAATGGCCATGTGCAAGGCATGTTGCTAGGCAGGATGCCACTAGATGGATCCCAGAGTTCTGAAGTGAGGATCTTGGGAGAATTATCGAGGCGTTGGAAGACCTCTTAAGAGATGGGCCGACGGTAACCGATAAACGATAACCGCTGTGGGGGGGAAGAAATGGCTACAAGCAAATAACAGGGAAGGATGGTAGGATGTGGAAGAGGCCTATATCCAGCAGTGGAGAGATGAAGGTGTAGAAGAAGAAGACGGAAGTCTTACAGAGACAAAGCTATTTATATGGAAAACGTATATGTAAGTCTTTATTGGGTGGCTCTTCACAGTCCATTCCAATACAAATACGTATAAAGGAAACTGATTTGGAACGTATTTACAATTTTCAAAAATTTGATAAGGCGTGGATTGCGGATTCTTGCGGTGAAATTGGTGAACGTTACATTGTATAGAGTGATCACTTAAGCCAAGGTCGCAAGATCTGGGCTACCCTATAAAGACTTCCCATATAGCTTCGTCTTTGTGAGGCTTCTGTAATTTATCTTAATTAAAATTAAAACGTTCAATGTTTTAAAATACGTGTTTGCAGATTAGGTACTCGTTTTCAACAATTATTAAATTTTTGTTATAGTTTTATAAAACATCTGAAACCGAAACACGATAAAAAAGCGAAACGAATGGTTATTCAGCCATGTCTTGAATTTTATTTGGGTTAATGAAGCCAGTTTTTTCGTGCTATTTAGGCGACGTACATTGATTGTTTGCAGTTGTTATTGCCAAGATAAAGTTCATGGAAATGAACAGAGGACAGACTTTTCCACTATTGTGGCCATTCATTGTGAGATACCAAGCTTTTGAATTGGTAGACTAGCTTAAATATCTGGGAACAAATGCGACAAGGAATAATGATATCTAACAAGAAAAAAAAAACAAGCGCGCCCTACAGTAGTCGCATATGATGTGTAACATTTGACATCTCACAATTAAAAATATCAATTGAGCAACGACAGATATTAACATGAAAATTTAAAAAAGCTAATATGTAGGTACCTATATATTTATTAATTAGTAAATACATGTAAAGAAAATGTATGTGCATTTATTTATTATTGAATTTTGCCGGAAGGTAGGTACCGTAATCTACATACACATTTTGTTTAGAAATGTGTTTGGTCAATTATATGTTTTTATTTATTTTCAGATGGCGGTAGTATGCCGTCATACATATTGTATAAAAACTTTGAATAAATATTTAAAAATAATCACATAAATTACATAAAATTTGAGAATGTAAATCATTAAGGGTAGTTATTGTTTGCATTAATGTAAAAGAAAAGTATTTATTGGATAATTTCGAAGATATAAGCCAAAACATATCAATGTTACAACATCCACACGCTTGACACCAGCCTTGCAACATATATACAAAATCAGAAGCGTTGGCTGGTAGTGTGGGTCTTCGCCGTGATGGCACTTGCTGGACATTGATATGTTTATAAACGATGATTTTTTTCCATCGGGCGTGCTACGCGCGCGCTCATTGGTTAAATGAAATTGCGCGTGTCTTATTTCCTGCTACGCATTTCCGTCCTTTTTCACGAAATCACTGCCACAGATTGCAGGAAAGCGAGAGGAAAGATGTTACACATCAAAAAATTAAGGGCGATATAAAGGAATGGATGGCGCTCTATTGAAACTGCATGATACCGCTTAGAATAAGAAGAAGAATAAATTGAATGATGAAAATGATTTGAAAGACAAGCGTCAATTTTTTTCAGCAAAGCTATTAGCAAGTCCACGCCTGGTGCATTGTGCTAGCGCTAGTGGAATCCCTGAACTTATTGAACCCGTCTAATGATAAAGTCTGAGATTTCTGTTGATCTAGCGGTTTTGAGGTACAACAGAGTAAGCGTCTTCAGGGATACCGCAAGTTCGTGTAATATTATTAATAATTTATACCCAACGCGAAGAAGCCTTTAATGGAGGAATGGGTGCATTATTTATGTTCGCTACGAACACATAAATAAATAAATCGGGACGGTTAATGGTAAACAAGATAACGGGAAACAGCATCCAAAACGCATAAATACATATATAAACAATAGACCCGGGTAAGACTAAGTCCAGTCAGAGGATCTGTATCACTAAAAAGAACGAATAAAAGACTCGTTAGTTCGAACGAAGTATAGAAGTTTATGTAGCCTCAATAACTCATTTCACTCTTTAGTTCATCGATCGACTGGGTATGAACGTAATAATGAATTTCATATTAACTATATGAAATTCATTATTACGTTCGATATAGGAAGATATAGGAAGAGAGGATAGATCGCCACATTGCTCTGTCCTGTCACTTTCTTACACATTCTCTTCGATTATTGGAGATTCTAACAGAGCCATCTTACAACATTTGGTTTTTCTGGTGATGCCAGTTCTTCCGCGGCCGCCCTCTGTTTCTGCTGCCTTCAACACTCGCATCATACATTTACTTTACCATCCTCTTACGTTCCACATGGCCAAACCACCTCAGTGATTCCTTCTTTATTCTGTCTTCTATGCACTTCCTTTCCCTGGCCACTTCGTATATTATCCTAACAAAAAGCAATCCGAAAAGCCTGTAAACCGTTATTTTAATGTCGTAATAATATAATAACGTACTTTTTTATGTGTGAATTTTAGCTTTATATATAGTTATTCATTAACTGTTAATAATAAATGATTGCCAAAATTCTACTTAAATTTATTCAGTTTTTCACAAAATGTCAATCAAAATTTTCATGACAATAAAATTGCCATCTGGCAACGTTAGTTTCGTTAGCGTCGTTGCGGCCGCAGTTAACGGTATGAGAACAGCGCCATCGGCAGCGTTAATGACGGATTTCGTTTCTTAGAGAATTCTGTATTTAAAAGAGAAGCAGTCTACTACATTTCATTTTAACGAATCGACGCAAACAAATATCCAATCCGACATAAGTATAGGTACTTAAAATAACGTAACTTATCATTTCCACGACACACGTGGAACTTAACAACAAATAATTCTGGATCATGCTAAATATATCCAATATCACTTACTATCAATATACGTTTGTTTTATGTTGTTATAAAATGCGGACAGTTGCTTTCACTTTTAAACAATCTACTTAAAATTATAAAAAAATACTTTTTTGATCATCAGCATAATAATACTAGCAGGATTATTCAAAACCTTTTTGAAATAGACTGCAATAAATTTTATTGGCGACCTTTCAACCATCTACTTGGTGACCTCTTTTTTATAGGCATTTATATATATATAATAAAACTTTTGGTCATAACTTTGATACAATGATAAGAACTTCAATAATACCCTTTTTATTAGTTTCTTCAATCAAAAATTGTTTATATTGTCCGATATCAATGAACGAAACGATATCTCGTAACTAAAAACAAGAAATATTACACCAAGAATGGTTATTTCTTCCATAAAAACTTCATAATCTTATCTATTTTACGACCCTACTATTTTAAGAGGAAAGATGAAAATAAAACACCAACCTTTAATATTGAGAGAAAGTTTTTTTATAAAACAACTTATTTACCTAATTAAGGAAGCAAGCTTATGATGTCTTGTTTATTTTTTGCCATCATTTACATAAGTTTGTTTCTTGTTAACTTACATCGGTTGGCTAAGAATTTCTTCACAAGAGTTGGAAGTTATTATCTCTTTTCCAAATTCTCACATAAAAATGTTTCACTGAAAATTTCACTCTGTTGTCCGGTAGAATAAACTAGAGTTTATTTAACTTATATTTTTCTTAGCTAATAGTGAAATTATATCACAAATGTAACAATTAATTTCTTTAATTACAATACAGTTGGTCAAAATAATATTTTCGTATTAATTATTTTTTTACAATACTACTAGGAAATACTAAAAACACCCTTTTAATTATTTTAAGTTCAGATAAAATATAAATTTGATTTTTTTTTATTTGAGCTTTGTTACTTTATCCTTTGAAGTGAAAAGGGATCAAAAAACTATAAAAAAATCTGACACATTACAAGAAAAACTGTTATTTTATGGGTGGACACTAGGGATGGGCATTGAATGGACGGACTAGTTGAAATCAACCGTTGACGTTGCATCGACGCGTCAACCGTTTACGTTTATCGCATGGACTAGTTGAATTCGTAGACGGTGGACAGCGGACGCCGTGGTCGGTGGACGATTCGAGATTAACGCAATGCAAAGCAACGAGCGAGAGCAAGACAAAACGTCTCCGTTTATTTCTCTCTCATCTCTCGCTGTCGACTTGTAGATGCCATAGACGTCATAGACGGCTCGACGGGTAATTTCATTTCAACTCTAAAGTATAATACCATAGAGTGCAGATCTGTGTACACGAACTATGACTAGTGATTTGAAATTTGAATACATGCGTAGAGCGAGATAGGCTTACTAAGCTATTATCTATTATTTTTTTACTTGATATTTTGTGATGTCACGTGCGTCGATTCGGTGAATTCCCAATTTTACGCTGCATAAAATAAAACAATTCTGTTTAATTATTTTATTTTTTATTGAACTATTATTAATTAACAGGCCGGCTAGATATTTTTCTAAAATCAATATTTTATTCGATCGATCTCGACTTCTTATATCTATCTGAAAAGGGATGCAAAAATTTAATTATTGTGTTATTTCCTTACTTTTCAACTTTAGCATATAAATGATAAACAAACTTGTAGGGAATAAAATTTTCTACACCTAACTATGGTCCTTATTCAGGAGTCCAACATTAATTATTATATATGTAATATAATCTTGAATTTAGGTTTAATTAATTTTTATTAAAAATTCACTATTTTCAACTTTGTAGATAAAAAAATAAATCTATTATAATTTTGTTTAAACCCCTTTTTATTGGTTTTTTACATGTTTCGGGAACAATGTTCCTTTTCTCAGATTGAGCCTTAAACTAAAGTTGACAAATAATACAGATATATTTATTTATTAATAATGTCACCACAAAGTGAAAGCCTGACTTTGAAAGATGTATTCTTCAATAAATTTCTATATAACATCTCAAATGTAAAGTATTTTTAAATTATGTATTTATTTATAAATTTATAGATGATAAATAAATGTAAAGTATTTTTTACCGCACCTCATAACTGGTGCCTTTATTACGCAAAATCATTGTTTCCTTCCATTTTATTTACTCACATTTTAATGCTTATACCCAATACTTTCACTGCTTTTATATGTAGTTTATTTATATTTTACTGCTAACACCTGATACTGCTGTGTATACCTACTTCTTTCTTTGTTATGTATAGAAAGAAGTATATTAAACAATATGTAAAAACCTATAATGTGCGTAAACAAATAAATAATAAAATATTTCTTTTTACATATAAGCATAAGTAGCGGTTTTACTTTCCCCGAAACTATATTCCTTCGAACTTCTTTACATTTTAAAAATTAACGTCATAAAAATAGCCAACGGTTGAGCCGTCGAGAAGCGTCGCGTTGAACCGTAGACAGTTGACCATCGTCCCGATGTTTTAGATAGAACGTCCGCGACGTCCGCGTAACAAAGTTGACGCGTCAACTAGTTGACGAATTCAACTAGTTGATCGTCTCGTCGATGGATGGACGTGGACGGTCTCGTTTCGTCGACGGTAAATACGTCGACGACCCATCCCTAGTGGACACATGTCTGTGTTCGCTACTGTAGTTACCTAACTAATTACTCGTAATATATTTCAATTTTAGTACACAAACAATACGGAAGAAGAAAACATCGTTCTCGAAACATGTAAATTTTATATCTAATAAAGTGATTAAAACAAAGTGATTTGTGTTTTATTTTAATAATAATATCACCACAAAGTTCAAACCTTCATTCTGAAGAAAAAATATTCATCGAACAATTAAGTATTTTACTCAATTTGAAATTCGATTACAATATTTATCAATTTTTTTCAAGTTTTCACTTTTATTATTATAGAAAATACAATATTTTCCACAATAATAATAATGAAAAATAATAAATAGGGTCAAGAAAAAAGGTATTTCGAAAAGAAATACCCGGGGCCCGATAAAGGTACTCTGGTTGTTGAGTCCGCTTTAGAAAGTGTGGTCCATGATATTAACAAAAAAATCTAAAACTATCCCGAATCATCGTCTAAACAGTCAAAGTATTTTAATATTTATGTACAAAAATATTCTGTTATTGGAAAATATCTAAAACACATGTGAATAAATAAATAAACAGGTACAGCAATTACATAATCCCCCTAGAGAGGCTGGGTTGGACATTTTTGCTCAGTACAGTTCTGAAAGGAAACTTTCCAAGAAGTTTTTCCAGCCCGTCCTTAGTTCGCCCGAGTAAAATTTCTGGACTGGGTTTTCCAGGACTTCCAACGTGGAGTCTAATTTACGAGGGGGTCAAAGCTTTTTGTAACTCCCAGTGACGTATGACGTGTGACGTGGTGCTGCCAAACTTCCCTTGGGTCAGAGTGAGAACCCACCCTGTGACAACTGGTGTCAAATCCCCGAAGTTCACTCAGGTTATTCTATCGGACAACAGAGGGAAATTTTGATAAAAGAATTCGAAAAGAAATTATTGAATGATCTGGCAGGCACTTCGCGGTGTAACATTTTATTTTAAATATTAATATTTATAAAACTTTGTACTACGCAATATTTGAGCTATTAATCACCTGTTTTGTATTGTATGTTAATAATAATTTATATACATACATATTTTTATAGCCTTCTTGCAAAACTGCATATGCAGTTGTTGCGTAATAATTGAAATAACTTATATTTGTTATCATACATTATTAAGAATACATTACTTAATAATTGTAGAAAAAAATAAAGGTACTACTATATTAAAAAGTCAGTACATTTAAGTTTTCACCATATTTCACAGTTCATTTCCATATTTCTTAAATATTTTTTATGTTACTTGTGTCTTATAGTGTTCTTTGTTTCTTGCGTGTCTTCAATTTGATATGTACACTTGAAGTTATTGTCTATCGTTGGTCCCAAATATACCTACCTACGTATTTATATACGTTTTCCAATCGTGTGTACCAATAATCAATAAAATACCGAAAACTTGACTTATGATTTTTGCGATGATTATTCTCAAAATCTTATAATAGTCTTAAAATAATATTATACATTAAAAGGAAAAATAATTAATTGAAACTAGCTGTACCGGTAATTCGGTAATGCAATTTAGCCACATTTACTGGTAAACCAGTAATGCAATTGAGCCAAATTTACCGGTAAATCAGTATACAGAAATCCTGTAAGGCGTCTGATACACATGCTTCTTTAGTGGCACGTGAGCATGCGCAGTATCGACTTTGACAGTGGCATGCTTATTAGTGGCATGTGTGTACGCACATTGCTAGAAATGAGCATGCCACTGTCATTCACCATAGAGAAGGGGGTATCTTTGGAGCATGTGTGAACAGACTTGCTTATTTATGAGCATGCTTATGTCATTCGCGGGCTTCGCGGCTAGTATTATCGATGCGATCTTCTCAGTCCGCGACAGATGAAACAAATATGGCGCGTCGGGGAGATGATAAAACATTACTTTTCGTAACTTATTATAGGAATCACGAATGTCTGTGGAATACTCGGTCACCAATGTGTAAAAATAATATAGTGAGAAATAATGTTTACGAAACTTTATTAATAGGCATGAATGATTCAAATCTTACAATAAAAATTATATAAACTAAAATCAAAAATGTGCGGATGGAAACTCGGGAACTTTTTTGATTTATTGGTTGACTTGAATTTTCTATTTCAGTTTGAAAAGTTTCTATTTTGAACAAGAGCGTCTCTATTCTATGACAAGAGCATGCCACTAATAAGCATGTGTGTTTGATTGTTAGCTTTGGGCATGCTTATTTATGAGCATGCCACTAATAAGCATGCCAGTAATGAGCAAGTGTGTACAGTTGTTAGGGCATGCTTATTAGTGGCATGCTCATTAGCATGCCAGTAAAGAAGCATGTGTATCTGTACCTTAATGCAAGTATTGTGACTACGATCATAGACTTCCGAGTTCAATGATGCCACGAAAAAAAGGAGAATTTTCTCAAAAAAATTCTGAGAATTTTTTCATGGATTCACTTTAATTTTCTGACCCCAGAACCTCAATACGATGCATTCAAGGTCCCTGGAGACTTCTACTTTGCTCGTGGTTGCTTCATCTTTATGTGGCCATTAGTTTCTGTGCCTCTTTCAGCGTCTGGCATCTTATTAATCTCTCGCCAGGGTATTAGCTACACTAATCGATGTATATACATATAGGTACCTACAGTACTTAAAAATTAAAAAATGACACAAATTGAAGATATTAAATACATTCAAGAGTATCTACTCCGTAGGGAGGTGTACAAAAAGCTGTATATTAAATAACTCCAATGAAGAAGTTACCAATTTCTTTATAAATTAATTATAAAAATTTAAGTATAGTGAAACAGAAATATGAAAGAATCATTAAAATATCTCTACAAAAAAAAATTACTTAATAGTTGCGCTTCAAAAATAATTTCGTGTCATGCGACAGTCCACTGTGTTGACCTTATTGCCATTAAAAACCCAGGACAGGAAATTGCATGTAGTGTTTTTACGTCTATTATAGGTATATATGTAGATACAATCGTGCATGTGTATGTAGATACAACTTTTCAACGGCCAAAAGTTGTGCAGTAATGACATTCATTTTTTTTTCAATATTTTGTTATGCGTACATGGATTGTAATGACGGACCTCCACGATGTCTTAGTGTTCTTAGAAAAAATTACTATTTATTTGATTTCGAAGCGTTTTTTTTTTATCATCATGCAAACCGGTAGGTAATTGGAATCTGGAGTTTTTCTGAAATATTTTTTTAATGAATATTAATTATATATTATTTTTTAAGGGGTTTAAATTAAAACTAATATTTTCGTCGCCATGGTAGTAATATTGACATTTAACAGACGTTTTTCTGTTGCAGTGTTGGTGTAACAATCGCCAAATAATAATCTTGTTATTTACAGTATACAGCCAATATTGTCCAAAAGGATTACTTTTAAAGGTACTGTTACACATACTCATTAGTGGCACGTGATTAAGCTATTGCTACTTAGTAGCATGTGTGTACGCACATTGCTAGAATGAGCATGCTCATTACTACCAATGTGCTCAAAAAATCAACCCCCGGTTGATTTATGAGCATGCTCATTTGATTTGCGGGTAGAAGGGGTATCTTTTAAGCATGTGTGAACAGGCTTGCTTGTGAGCATGCAAATGTGATCCTAGTATCTATCGATTTTTAATGCGATCTTCTCAGTCCGCGATAAATGAAACTAATATGGCGCGTTGGGAAAATGACAAAACATTACTTTTCGTGACTTATTATAGGAATCACGAATGTCTGTGGAATAATAGGTCATCGTTATATAAAAATAATATAGCAAGAAATAATATTTATGAAAATTCATTAAAAGACATGAATGATTCAAATTTTACAATAGAAATTAAAAAAACTCGTGAACTGTTTTGATTTATTGGTTCACTTAAATTTCCTATTTCAGTTTGCACAGTTTCCATTTTGATCAAGAGCGACTCTATTCTATGACAAGAGCATGCCAGTAATAAGCATGTGTGTTTGATTGTTAACTTTGAGCATGCTCATAAATGCTTAAAATAAGCATGCTAATAACTAGCAAGTGTTTACAGTTGTTAGAGCATGCTAGGTTTGAGCATGCTATTGAGCATGCTCAAAAATAAGCATGTGCATCAAGTACCTTCATATACTTACAGCACTATTTATATTACAAAAAATAAAATTTAAGCCCATTAAACATTTGAAATATATCTCTGGTACTCGGAGTGCGATATGTTACAAATTCAAGATATTTAGTACAATAAAATGAATTAAGCAGCGTGGAAGTTCATTATTAACATAATAATTTATACACAACGTTTTATTCCACTTATTTGAGTTACATAAGCCTAAACGCTTTCGATGGGCACAACCATCATCTTCAGAGGCAATATTAGAACTAATTGTAAATCAATATGGCCGACAAATAGAAAGTAAAGGGATGGCGTAGGGGGGCAGGAATATTTATTTATTGACATATACAATAGTAATTAATTTTTACATACAATAATACTTATTTTAATAATGGGGATGACGCAGTTATTTGAATGTTTATTAGGTGATTTTTATTTTTGATTACTTTATTAATTACTAGTATTTCTAGAGCATCCAGTTTACTAATCCTCTTATTTATTATCGTAATATATACATGTGTATCCTAGCAGCAGGGGCGTGCACAAAAAGCTGTAAATAATAAAAATTTCTGCGAATAAACCTAACGAAATGGCAAAAGTGATTACGTACGTAGTAATATGTCATTTACGACAATAACATCTGCATCTTTAGGACATTCCACTACATTCTGGAACACACTACCACACTATAGAATTAGCTACAATATTCGAGGAACACCAGGAACAGTCAAGAAGCGACGAAAATCTTCTCATAAACACTAAAATAATCAAGAAAGTTCGATAATCCAGTTTTTGGGTAAAAATAGCGCGGATCTAGGCCGCCGCGAGGCAATCGTCGTGTTTTGATAATTCGTTCGGTGCGAAGTCGGCCGCGAGCCAAGAGGCGACGTCCATGATGGCCAGTCGTAAGATAATCAAAGCGATAAATAAAGCTAAACAATCGAGCGGAATACCTAATTGGCAAAATAAACCAGATCGACTTCTGTATACAAGAATTGAACATTCTACGAGTAATTAATACGTCTTAACCAGCGATAATAAAGTGTTCATAGACGGAGCGATATATTGCGAGATAGTGTAGATTAAAGAATAGCGTTAAGTTTAATTCTTCTTAAGTGACTTTGTACATTGAATAATTAATTAATCATTAATCAATTACTTTCCATTGTTTTCAATGACCTTCCGCAGCCACGATATGTGACAATATATTAAGTTTATGAATCTATACCATTAAGTCAAAGTTCTTAATTTAATGTGTCAACTAGAACCATCTAGCGGAAAAATTTTACAATATAAAAAAACCTGCGCATGTGTTTTGTGTACTTTTTCACAAAATCTGTCCCACACGTGTAACAAATAAACATAATATATACGTATATGTCTCTCCCGCCGCGCGTCTAAATTCACGTATTCGCTTAAGCATACATATACATATTGCAAAACGGAACAAATGTGTATTTGTAGCGCACTTGAACACAATTTTAATGTCAATTTTAATTTTTAAATGTGGTGTTATTTTATTTTATTAAATACTTATAACCCTTCACTTCAACATGAAAAATAAAACATATTGCGACGGGACTGTAGAAACTGAAATAATTACACAAAATCAAAGATTTCCCAGCACGGAGACGTTTTGCAGTAAATTAGAAATTACCATAAAGGTTTAGAAGTCAGCCGATCATATCCGAATGCTCACCGCTACACAGTTTTTTTTTACAGCGAAGCAGGATCATAGGGACAACAGTGGTGAAGCGACCAGCAAAAATAAACTACGAAACTCCCTCCCGGGCGTTCGATAGTGAACGAGTACGATCGCTGATGTGCGAATATTCTGGAAGACGAGTATAAGTGTTGCACACGGCCGTATTCTGAAACAAGCAAAATTTCTATTTTATAATATAATAATACATTCATACAATAAATATGTTTTACTCGCCATAAAAGAGCTGACGCTCGTATTTATCGGAGGAGAGTAATCACATCAGTTCATTTAATGGATATTAAAATTGTAATTATAAGGTGTTCAGAATATTGAGAAACAAAGTAAATTGATAAATAGTTAAGCTCATTTTAATTTAAAGGTTTTTTTTTTATTGTTTTTTTAAGTTCATTTTTAAATGACGTAATGTTTTGATTTTTTTAATTTTTCGGGTAATGAATTGAATGTTTTAATTCCTATAAAGGAATAATGGCTTGTTTGCGCTTGTTTTATATTTGAGCGTTTTTAGATTTATGTAGAAATGAAGTTAGGGAATCCATTATATATATTTTTCTTTAAAGATTTATAGTAGATAATGATATTTTTTTAAATTTCTATAACAGTAGGCACACAAAATTCTTGGAATAATCGATTTGTAGGGTAGGTTCTGTTTTTTTTAAATAAGTTTAATTATGTTTTATGTACTATTAAGAGTGTGTTAAACGTTGTTTTACATGATCACCCCCCCCCCCCCCCCAATGATACCATATTGTAGTTTTGATTAAATTAAAGCATAATACATAGTTTTAATTGTCTTTGGTGATAGAAAGTTTCTAAATCTAATAAAAATATGTGCATAGAATCTTCCGTCTCTGTGATAATAGATAATAAAAATAATAGATAAGATAAATGATAAAGAATAGATATTAATGTGACTTCCGTTTCATATTATTATCTATTAACATCCTAAGATATTTTATTGCATGCGCCATTTTTATCGATATGCAAGTTTGTGCGCATGTAAGTTTATGATTAATGTCATTTGCGTTTTTATGAATTTATAATATTAAAATTTAGTGAAAGGTCTCAGCGGTTTATCTAAAATGGAACATAATATGTTTTATTGCTATTTAAGATAAGATATTAGAGTCGAACCAGTTTTTGAATTTATTTATGTCTTCACATATTTTATTATTAACATCAAGCCATGTTTTTGAATTTAATAATAATACCATATCATTAACGTAAGAAATTATTTCGCTGTTCAATTTTATATTAAAGGTCTCATTTACGTAAATTATGAAGAGTAATGGAGCTAATACCGTACCTTGGGGTATTCCATATTAAATAGTATCATAAAGACTTACGAGTAGTATATTAAGGATTTTTTCAATTTGAGTACGATTTGATAAATATGTGTTTAACAAGTGTTTAATAAGACATACCCATCAATGCCAGTATTTTTTACTTTTTCTATTATTCTTAGATGAGATATGATATCAAAAGCCTTTTTCAGATCTATGAAAATGCCAACGCACTTATCCTTTTTATACTTTAAGTACAATTTGATAAAGATTTGTTTAAGCACGATAAGATATGTCCATCAATGCCAATATTTTTTAGTTTTTCTTTTAGTCTTAGATGAGATATGCTATCAAAAGCCTTCACACTTTATCACATCATTTTTGTCTAATGCTATTTAAAATTGTTGTAATCTTTGCTATTGCCTTCTGTAATGCCATCAATTTTGCCGTTTTAAGTAACCCCAGGTTTGAAATTAATGAATTCAATCAATCAGAAAGCCCTAAAACGTAAACAAACGTTACATTATCTATAATTACATTATCTATAATTTGTGACAATGACAAAATTAGCGGTATTACAATGTTATGTATATACAGTCGAACTCGGATATAACGAGCTCGGGTATAAGGAATTGATTTTGATTTTCGCATATTCCCATACTATCGTTCTCGGTTATAAGGAGCGCAATTCACGGATATACGGAGCAAATTTTAGAAACTCTGCATACATATTTGCTTGAGTTATAGAAAAAAAAACAAATACATACTCATAACAATGAACTTAGCTTTTAAAGCGGCTCGCACTTAATTAGGGTTCATTTTATGATGTACACAAAGTGTCCGAAAATGCCACGTGCACAGGCAAACAAAAGTTCGTCGGCATTTCTTATCAAAGGAATGCCGAACTGAAGGTCGAGAACTGTCATATAACTCCGATATTGGGGGTTTCCAAAATGTTTGAGGTGACATTTTGTTTTATGCAGTTTACTGTATTAGCATTTAAAAGCCTAATCAGTTAAACGCGAATTGTTCTATCGGAAACATGTCCACTAACAAACGAAAGTGTCTCTCGGTTCGCGAAATCGTCGAAATTATTCGTGAAATAGAACGCGGCGCCAAAAATCCCGAAGTCTGTAAAAATTTTTCACTATCGTCTTCATCGCTCTAGAAAATTAAGGATGTTTATTTGGCTGCTCTTGTAAATAACATCACACAATCAAAAAAATTTAGAAAGTGAAATTTACCTATCCCGGATATAAGGAGTCCCGGCTATAAGGAGCAAATTTAGTCGGTTCCGTTGCGCTCCTTATAACCAAGTTCGACTGTATATAAATAATCAAAATAAATTAAGATATCAAAATTACAATATTACTTATTTCAGAATGCGGCCGACAGAAGTATAAAGTCCTAATAAGTCAATATAAAATCCTAACGGTTTATAAATCAAAATACACAATTCTCTTCTACTCATTTTTTTTATATCTATTTTTTTTAATATGTTGTAAATTTTTTTCTTTAATAACAACTTTTTGGTAAATGTGCAATATTGATACAGAGTATTGTTATTTAGCGAATTATATTGATATATTTAGGTCACTTAAGTCTATGTGAAAACAGCGCCATCTGGCGTAGCGTAGCATCTTAGTAGTTTTAGTGATAGACATTGTTATACAGAGAGTTGTGAATTTCGATAACTCATATTTTAATATACCGTAATATTCTGCCAGATAAATATTTAATTTTGCCTTTTTTTTCAAAAAATATAACTGATCTACAAACTGCACGCGCCTAATATTCTTGTACTGATTAATTATACCCACACGCGGACCTCCTGCCGAAGTGTGAATCATATATCTGTGTGTACTTTATTTTTAAAATTAGCTAATAATTTTAGCGTGTAAGTCTTTTTTATAAACAGGTAAAACAACAAAAAAGTGCTAAGTATATTTAGGTTTACTTTCAAAACAGCCTACATTCGCTCTGTCTTGATACAGCCATCGACGCGACGATTTTACTTTTTTATGTGTAACCTTCGATTTAGACGCGATTTGCATAAAGGATTTCAAGGTGGGCAGACGATCTCAACAAGTCTGCGCTTGCTTGAAATAATAAAATCAACAGCGTGAATCAGTTTCTTGTGTCCTATTCTCGTTAGTCGAACACCATTACACAAAAAAACGCCTTTCTGATTTTCTGTGCATTGCAATACCGTGAAATTGATTTTGCCTTTCTATTCAGGTACTCATCGCCAGGTGTTTAGTAAATAAACTCTAAATTTACCTGAACGATGGAGACGATGAACTTTGCATGGAACCGTTCACATTATTTGATCATTGCTTTATCGCTGCCACCTACTACGTACTGTTTTTATAATTTCTCTATATCTTATTTATATAGCGGTAAGTTTCTTTGTCCAATGTAGCAAAATGTATCGAAATGTACGCTCTAGCATCATGATATTTATACGAGGAATTTAAAAGGAAAGGCTGTACTAAAGTAACTGAGGTAAATGCAAAAAATATGTCACTACTCAAAGAAATTTCTCTGGAATCCATGAAACCCACATCTCATTAGAAATAAGTTTTTAAAAACAATGGTCACCTCAGTTATTCTTTTGTACACGTGTAAACATAAATATTTAATTTTTAAATATGGATATTACTGTGTTTGCTACCAAATAGTGAAAATTGATGCTTTTGAAATTTACATAATTGGATATTGCTGTCATTCCTTTGATGTTTCAGTCCAAAATTAACATCAACCCTTACTTTAGTATGAAGCGGCCATTTTATCACATGACAACCTTAAGTAGTATGGATTGGTTGAAATGGATATTTAGATTTTAGACTGCGAGGATATATCTGTTTTTGCTTTAATGTTGATTTGGAAGGGATAGAGCAATATTTCCTATAAAATCTCGAATTCAGTAGTTTCTAAATAATACTGGTCTGCAACGAAATCCTCCTTCAAATAAAAACATATATGAAGAGTTTAAAGTGCTAAATATACATCCCTTTTTTTATCGTATCACGTATACAGGGTTATTTGGAAAATATTAATAACCTAGCAGGACTATCTTCCTGCTTTAATTTATGAGTCGAAAATATACTTCCAATTCCAATTGGAAAACATTCCAATTGGAATTTCTGTAGGGTTTTTATCATTTTATTTAACTTGTATTGAAACGATGCAAATTTTGATATTGGATAACTCCATAATTATTGATATTAGGTCATAAGCGCTTGAACATTTTCGACTCATAATCAAGGCAGGAATATAGTTCTTCGAGGTTATTAATATTTTCTAAATAACCTTGTATATATTATTTAAATGTTTTTTTATAGTTGCTCAAAATTTAGTATTATTTGTGTTTCGATCTCGCATTAACGCTATTTTATTCCATTTAGATAATATTTGTGTATATAATAAACGGTTCGAATTGACAGAAAGAGAGGCAACTCCTGGAGGGTTTTTATACCAAAGCATGCGCCTGCGCAGTTCTCGCTGTGGCTCCGTGGCACATGGTACGTAAAAAAGTTGTGTAGTAGGTAATTGTTTCTATTTCAAAGCGGATATTTTGGTAAGTTTTGCATTATTTTGTTACATGTAGTGAAAATTTATGAATTTTTTAACTATAGAGCGAAATTAAATCACATGAGTACAAAATGTCAAGAACTTGCAAAAATTCTGCAGCGAACTTATGAATGACACAACATTCAAAATAGTGTTGAATGGAGCTGAAAAAAGAGCATGGAAAGTTTTTTAGAAGTGTCTCATAATTTTGTTGGAAACTAAAAACATGGAAACTACCAGGAAATCATCCGAGAAATTCTTTCTTCTTAAGCTTTAAAATCCAACATGTTCCTTAAAACTCATTTTTTGAACTCTCATTTGGATTTCTTTCCCGCAAATCTTGGTGCAGTATCCGATGAATATGGTGAAAGGTTTCATCAAGACATTACATATATAAAGAACCGATATAACGGAAAATGGTCAGAAGTGACCGTGACCGTTGACTGTATGATAGACAGTAAATGTGTATAATCTATAGAAAAACCTTCGGATTTTTTTACCGTGGCGCCCCTGATCATGGCTAAGAAAGAGACCAGGACGAACATTTGGCTCCTGTTCAAAACTGGTTTAAAGTACAATAATATCAATTATGGGCATAGCTTATTTATAAACAATACAAATAGTTACACACTACAAGAATTCATCTAAAATATTGTAAAATGTATCCAATGTTTTTTTGTCAACTGAAGCAAATTATCTACAGCTGTTTTCAACTTGAGCAGTACATTAATATTTTATTTACCTTAAATATGTTTGCTGACAATATATTAATGATGACATTCGAAATTCCAAGTAAATTTCTGGCAAATGCTAATTCCAATCGTATGGGGAGTATTCCAGGTATCGAGATATCTGTCAATTATGTACTATTGTCTATTTACCAAAGTAAACACAAACATGTGCAAATGTTCTGAAAAAACCAGTCAATACATTCAAAACCATTTTGATATACTACTTCTTCTTCTTTTTTTAATAAAAATAGTGGTGGGAACACGGAATAGGTACGTGTTGCATAAATATTCTTACTATTTTTAAATAAATGTTAGCGCTTGTGCTAGGAAAATAGGGTCAACTTGCTGGTGTCATGGAATGAGGTTAGGACCACCTACCACTGGCCATAGGCGAGAATCATAACCACCACACCGATTGCTTAACTGCTAGTAATATTATAATTAACTAATATTAACCATTCATATATTCACTTATCATATAATATTTTGAGGAATTTTTTGGTCCAGTGGTTAAGACGAATCATCGACCCACGGGCCCAGCGACCCGTCGATCGTCGATTTCGAGGCCCAATCCAGAAGTCCGGCAAGTTCGTTCCATTTTCATAGCACAAGGGTTTAGTTTAATTTGAAAATAGTGAAAATATTGATGTGGCCCGTATTCCGATTTCGCTGTTCTATTTTTTATTTATGATGTGATGTAACTTGTATGTATTCCGTCTTCAACATGTTGATTTTTCTGTTTTTTTTTTAACATTCTCTTGTAGATTATTGTACTCCATTAGTCTTTTGTAATAGAAACAGTTTTGTGTAGGTATTGTTTTCTTTGGAAATATTGTTTCATTTGCATTTCTTGTATTATGTCCACGAATATCTGTAATGTATGAAATCTTATTTTTAAAGTATTTTGGCACTGTAATTAGCTTGAGTCCTTGTTTTAAAGTTACTAAATTAAATCTATTAACTATTAGTTGGTAAATTAAATCTATTAACCTACCTATTTTTAATTTCAGAGTAGGTACATATCTATTTCTCGCCGCTCGGTTTTGTTGAATTTGCAATTTTTGTGTCTCGTTTGTTATTGAATTATAAAATGCAGATATTTCTAATGGAAACATGTCAGCCGTGGTAAGCCGTTGGCGGCCATCGTAGCGCAGTGGATATGACACTGACTTCTCATACCGAGGGTTTCGGGTTCGATTCCAAGTGAGGTCACAATTAATCTGTGATTTACTCAAGCCTGGGTGTTTTGTTTTTGTTTCGCTTCTATAATTGGGCTTCTTGGCCTATTAAAGCGTAAATAAATAAAATAAAAAAGGAATAAAAAGACTAGCAGTATACAGGGTTATTTGGAAAACATTAATAACCTCACAGGACTATCTTCCTGCCTTGATTATGAAATGTTCAAGCTTTTATGACCTAATATCAATAGTTAGGGAGATATGCGACATCAAAGTTTGCATTTTTTTTCAATATATCTGACATATTTTTTGTATAACGTTGGACTATCATTACAGTAAATAAAATAAAATTAGCCTATATTGCTGTTAAACTTATAAAACATTCTAATCTTAGTAACTAAAAGATTTTTTTATATTATATTATTTAAATTATTCTAAATTCTCAGCATTCGGGTCATTATTTTTAGAAACAGCTTGTCTTTCGACATAGGCCTCCTCTAAAGATTTCCATTTTTCTCTATACTTTGCAACTCTGATCCATTCTGGACCAGCCACCTTTTTAGATCGTCTTCCCATATTTTCGTTTGTCCACCTTTGTTTCTTTTAACTTGTATCAAATATGAAAAATTCACTCCCCTTAACACAAGTCAATTAAAAAATAACCTTCGAATAATAAATAACCTTTAACACAAGTCAATTAAAAAATAACCTTCGAATTCCAATTGGAAAACATTCCAACTGGAATTTTTTCATGGTTTTTATCATTTTATTTAAATTGTATTGAAATTAATGAGTTTTACAAAAAATAAATCAGAAATATTGAAAAACGGCAAATTTTGATGTCGCATATCTCCATAACTATTTATATTAGGTCATGATAGGTTGAACATTTTCGACTTATAATCAAGGCGGAAATATAGTCCTGCGATGTTTTCATCCTTAATGTTTTCAAAATAACCCTGTATAATGGCGGCCTTGTACCCAACAATCATCATGCAAAAAATAAAGCCTACATATCGACATTTTACCTTTGGTACTCTACAGTCGGCCACTGACGAATCTTCTTCTTCTTTTTCTTTTAGTAGATCTGTGATACAGAAAACTACCCCTCCTGACGAATGTGCACCAGCTGATAAATGCATTATTGCCAACTAATAAATGCATTATTGCCAACTAATAAATGCATTATTGCCAAATAATAAATGCATTGTTGAATTACATTATGTCTATCACGAAGCGTTCGTATAACTTTGTCTCTTTCTCGCATAGACATCGCATGTATCGACCTATAACTGGGAAAAAAGAAAAACTAAACTAGACCGAATGTAGTAGAAATTAGGCGTGTTTGTGGAAAATCTTTTTCTGATAGAGTAATGAATAATCAATTCGCAGGGACAGTAAAGTTAATAGACAAAATTGAAGCCGATCAGCAAATCTTTTAGTTAACGACCATTTACGGCAATTGGTCCAAACTATGTAGTACGAAACAATGCATCAGAAAGCATTGTTTGAAATATTATACATAAAAAAAATAAACCTTCTTAAAAACTTATTATAAAAAATAACAAAAATGAGAAGCCACAGTATTAGGAGTGATCACTGTATACGCGTATGTCTTCTTTCTTTCTTCTTGTTCACGTGAAGAAAGAATGCTTCTAAAACCCTAAGTTATTGACAATATTGACACTAGGGACGGGTCGTCGACGTATTTACCGTTGACGAAACGAGACCGTCCACGTCTATCCATCGACGAGACGATCAACTAGTTGAATTCGTCAACTTCGTTACGCGGACGTCGCGGACGTTCTATCTAAACATCGGGACGATGGTCAACTGTCAACGGTTCGGCGGTTCGGTCAACGCTGCTCGACGGCTATTTTTATTACGTTAATTTTTAAAATTTAAAGAAGTTCGTAGGAATATAGTTTCGGAGAAAGTAAAACCGCTACTTGTACTTATATGTAAAAAGAAATATTTTATTATTTATTTGTTTACGTACATTATATCTTTTACATATTGTTTTATATACTTCTTTCTATATATAATAAAGAAAGAAGTAGGTATACACAACAATATCAGGTGTAAGCAGTAAAATATTAGTTCAATAAAAAATAAAATAATTAAACAGAATTGTTTTATTTTATACAGCGCAAAAATCACCGAAACGCACGTGCACATCGCACAAATCAAGTAAAAAATAATAGCTTATTAAGCCTATCTCGCCCTACGCATGCATTCAAATTTCAAGTCTCTGTCATAGTTCATGTACACAGATCTGCACTCTATGGTCTACAATTCGACAGCGATAGATGAGAGAGAAATAAACGGAGACGTTTTGTCTCGCTCTCGCTCGTTGCTTTGTATTACGTTGAATCTCGAATCGTCCACCGACCACGGCGTCCGCCGTCCACCATGCGATGAACGTAAACCGTCGACGCGTCGATGCAACGTCAACGGTTGATTTCAACTAGTCCGTCCATTCAACGCCCATCCCTAATTGACACTACATAGCTATGCATTATTGAAGTAGGTACCTACGCCTCAAGCTTTTGATTTAATTGACATACCCACATATTGTGATCGATCTTAGTACTGTAGCCTGACAAAAAATCTCGTTTTAATAAATTTTTAAAAAGGCTCTTTTTTTAATTTTATATTATTTTTCTTGTTTTTAGTCTCAGTCACATTAAATCTTGTAATTAACCTAACCTCACACCTTAAATGTCACTTTTAAAATAATACAAACCGATAGATGTCACCGTCATGTACATTTTCCGATAAAATAAAATTACGCGTCAGCGTTATTTTATTTTATCGGATTTATTTTATACGTCAGGTTATTAAAATTTTTGATAACAATTAAACAGAAAAAAAAAAAAAAAAACTACATACTTTTTTGTAATAAATACTAATAATGTAGCAAGCGTCCCTGAGATGTAGGTATGATTATCTTTAACGCAGTCTCGATATGATTATCTTTCTAGGGTTTCTAGGTACACGAGCTGTCCGATACTTGGTTAATGTTTTGGAGCCATATTTTGAACCAACAATTAGAAGTAGTGCGGTGCCAAACATATTGAAAATACTTGTAACTCTACATTTTATGGTCATGGTAGATATCAGCTTGACGTTGGAGGTTCTCATAATTTTGGGACGAGTCAGACGATAGTTAATAGAAGCATTACCAAAACAAAAAGTGCCATCATTTCACATCTGATGCACGAATGGATCACATTCCTCCGAACACAAGAGGAAGTGAGGACAACCCAAATGCAATTCTTGACAGAGTTTAATATCCTCAATATAATAGGAGTAATAGATTGCACCCACATATCCATTGTGTCACCACCATCCATACACCCAGCTTACCTGGAGCTCTGTACTTCAGTCACAAAGGATACTTTAGCATAAATGTACAGATAATATGTGATGCATCTATGAAGCAAATCAATATTAATGCTCGCTTTCCAGGCTCAGTTCTCAGTTCAGGATGTCTTCGAACATAAAACAGTATCCACGAGACCAATATATATCAACTCACAACCCACACATTTTAATTGGAGATTCAGGTTACCACCCCCTTGAACCTTGGCTTATGGTTCAGGATGCAGCCCAAGGTACCCCCGAAGCTCAGTATAATAAGATTCATGCTAAAGCGAAAAACACTATAGAACATTTAAATGGTAATTTAAAAAATAGCTTTAGATGTTTGAAAAAACATAGAACCTTGCATTATGATCTTGTGAAAGTAGCATATATAATTTATAGCTGCACTGTTCTGCATAACATGGCAATCCATCATAATGAGGAAACACCACAGAAGATTCAGATTCTGAAGAAAGCTCGGATGATGAGAGATCAGAGGATAATGCAAATAACAATATTTTCCAAAATAATGAAATTGCGGGGGGTCAGCTAAGAAGGAATGCTTTGATTTCACATTTTAATTAGGATTTATAAATAATCTTATGCATCCAGGATGTGTTATAGGTAATCAGTTTATGGATAAAGTGCATATAATATATTTTAAATTTTTAAAACATACTTATTACTTGCTTTTATTACATAATATAATAGTGTTAAAACAAAAGAATCCTTCAAATATACTGTATCATTTGTCACTTTTGGTTCACAAATGTGTTTACAAAACTCATAATACCAATAAATAAATGTGTATTATATAATTATTTGGATAATGAACTGCTGCCTTCACTGGATGTATTTATTTTGTTGATCACAGATGCCATATTTTTGACAGCATGTGCTAATTCAATTAACCTTTGGGCTACTATCATGTCGCCCTATTTAATTATCCTACTATATTTTGTAAACCGGAGTACTTCTGAGTCTTCTTACTCTTTGGTTGTTTGCTTGTAGTTTCTATGGATTTATTTCGTCCGGCTATTGAATCTTGTCGAACCTGAAAACATTAATTTGGTCAAAACATGAGAAAATATTCATGTTCAAATGCACAAAAATAATAATTTAATTTAATCTATTGATTTTCATGGTACGGATGAATTTTATTATTTTTCTTCCTTACTCATACATTGAGATGTTTAATATTTCATTTCATTACAAACATAAAACTTTACTATTAAATAATCATGTTAAATTATCTTTAAATAGGTGTGATATAAATTATATACCTCTGTCGCAGTAGAATTATCTTCAATCGTTATGTTCGTTATTATCGGAGAATGCACAATTTCCAATGCGTCATCATCAATTCCCGGTTCACGAACATTGGGCACTCCTGTAACAAATGATGGGCACATAGTATTTAGAAGACGTTCTTTTATCTCAGTAAGAGATTTCCTCGTGCCGGACCACCCCCGGTACCTTGCTCTTCATACAACAACTCTCGCACTTTTCTCTTCACCTTTGTCTTCAATTCACCGAATGCCTAAAAATGAAGGAAATTATTTTAATATATTGATGAGTAAAATGGATAATTGTAACATTCATTAAGCAAGAGTCAAAATTGAATTATAAATCTTTGAATCATTACATTATAAACATGTGTTGAGTAAAAGATTGACCATTAAAATATCTCGTCTCCGTACTATGCATGCGTGCAATGACAAATAAATACAAGAAAAGAGAAGTGGATGAATTGCGTAGGCACTTCTTTCCATTGTTTCAGTTTTTACTGGTCCATGGTTATTCAACACGGAATTTACTTCTTTCCATTTTTCGTTTATAAGTTACAGATCGGTGGGCATCGTAACTTTGCTGAGCACTGCCGAATGAATTTCTATAAACTCCACTAGCATCAATTTTTGTTTCTTTGTCATTCTACGAGACCTGGACGACGTTCTTTAAAAATTGATAAACGCGTGTTAGCCAAAAGGATTCTAGACAGAAACTAACAAGAATTTGACCCAAATAATACACAATCAACACGACAACTTGTCGAAAGAACGTAAACATCTTGACGTTTGTTTATAAAAGTTTGACAGATGATGTCTCAAACTCAAATGGGTCTCCTGCCACGCCGCGCAGCAAAATTAGGCTAAATCCAAGTTCATGGTCCTATCGCATATGTAATAAAAATGAATATTACACTATATTATTGAATGTGTTACTAACAAAATGAAAGATAATTTATGTTAAAGTAATAAGTATTAAATAAGATACTACATTTTAAAGTTTCGAAAAGTGTACCGTATATTTTGACATTTCATAGGCAATATCTGAGGAAAATGTGTAAATCATAGACAATGTATAACTTTACACGACAAATTTATATTTTTTATAGACGAAAGAAATATGATGAATAGCTTTTTCTTTTATATACCCTTTTCCATGGTTCTTAAAGTACCTAATGACTGACATTTAAAATGTATGGTAAAATTTTCGAAACTTTAAAGTGTAATATCTTATTGAATAATATCTGCTTATTATTTAAGCGTTAATAATCTTTCGTTTTGTAATCAGGCATTAAATTATATAATAAAATACTCATTTTCATTGTATATACAATGGGACCATGATCTTGGATTATGCCAAGATCCGTTAAATACAAATATATGGAATACCAAATTCCAGATTTTGGATTGGCGGAACGATAAAATGGATTTTTTAGCGGCCGTTTAGGGTTTTTCTCTGCCAAATTTCAGAGCAATTGAGCGTTTCTTCATTGGCCGACAGGGCCCGGCACCGGCAATGTAAGTAAACTGAATATTATCTCATTCAATAACTCAGTTTAGAGAAATTTACTTGCCGGTGAAGATGAAGACTACAACACACACACCTTCACCAGTTTGAAGACTATAAAGTGTACACTATATTTGTAGTAAAAACTACATGAGGTGAACTAATTGTAGTACTACGAAATTGTAATACTAATGAAGTGAAGTAATGAAGTAATTATAGTATTAATGAAGTGAAGTAATTGTTTCAACAAATTGTAGTACTAATGAAGTAATTATATTTTTTGTTATTTTTTTCCAAATAAAATGTATGGTGACTAAAAAAAAGGTCGCCGGAAAAAGCAAATTAAATCGACATTTTTCATAAAATAACATTTGGCGACCTAAAAAAACAAAAGGTCAACGGGAAAAATATTTCAGACAAATGCCGATATTTTTTCCAAAGTAACATTTGGCGACCTAAAAAAAAAACCATGGGGGGGGGGGAGTTGTTTCAGTTTCCAGAGATTTCTTCGTACGGTCCCAAAAATTTCACATAAAAAATGTACTATTTGAAGTATGTGCTCTTACTTTCGATAACTTTGAAGTGTGTGTACTTTGTAGTGTTCGATTTGAAATGAAGTGTATTAT
The DNA here is from genome assembly GCA_016648135.1 of Agrypnia vestita. Lineage (NCBI taxonomy): Eukaryota > Metazoa > Arthropoda > Insecta > Trichoptera > Phryganeidae > Agrypnia > Agrypnia vestita. The sequence continues at coordinate 120,908 of JADDOH010004719.1, forward strand.
TTAAAGTATATACTTTCAATATATAGTTTGTACAAAGTATATAGTTTGTAGTGTGCACTACACTTCAAAAAGTGTGAAGTGTACACTTCAATGTAATGTAGTACTACATTGTAGTAGTGAGTGCAGGCGGACCTATCGCTACCTTGCCGGTGGCGGACCGTGTCGACCAATGAATAAACGCCATTGATGTACCTCAAATATTTTTTACAAGTTTTGACTAACAGACATTTGAAGCTACGTAAAAGAACTGAGAAGAAAAAGACTGAACTTTTTCGCACTAAAAATCACTTCGCTAAAAGTTTAAATACTGGTGCAGGATTAAACAGTTGTTGAATAAAACGCCATTTTTGTAAACGATGTGATATTTTACATTATTGCAAATTAATGTCTTAACTCCATCTGGCAAGGCAGAGTAAATGTAGATTGAATCTTAAAAGTTTATGTTCATTATCTATTCAAACATAAACGGTTGGGTTTAAGATGTTAAAGTAGAGAATGGAAATTGGTATAGCCAAAATCATATTTATAAACATGCCTAGCAACTGAAATATAATGCCTTACCTTATCTATAGATATAAGATAATGTATAATGTTATAAAACTAGGAAAATCAGTACATTGAAAAAGTTCCATTTTTTAAACTTCGTATAGGTAGTTTGGAAGTGATAGAATGTAGGTTGGTAGGTAGGTACCTACTTAATTATTTTTAAATTGTTTGAAGTTTGAAAAATGGAACATTTTAAAACAACAGAAAGCTTGTGTTGATATCTGAAAAAGAGAAAAAAAAGAGTTCAATTGTTTTCTGACAGCGTCTTGTATCTGTTGTGCTATTTTCTATAATATTGATAAAAATATGTAATTTTTTAATTTTAAACTAAATTACGATCACCCAGTTTCCGAGTTTTTATTTATTTTCTACTAAGTGTTGATTTCTAGTGAAATTTTCCATACCAAAGAGTTTCAATACAGAAAAGCTTGTCTATTATTATGATATTCGGTAAATCGCAGGAAAGTCCCAATTATAGTTTGGGAATATCGCAGTGGACGTGTGTGTTGGAATATTTCAGTTAATCCTAATCCTGTATCCTGACTATTGTATCGGTGCTGGGTAAACACATTAATAGCCGATGACAGTAAAGCTGTGTTTCCCAATGGACTTGCAAGCAGCGGCGACGGAATGCAAAAAAGGCTTTGGGTCTTAATCCAGGATACAAGGGCGCCCCGAATATTTACCGCGGGTAAGTAATATTTATATTTATGCCACTTGGTTTTATCCATTTAATATTGCAGTAAACAAACAAAAAATAAACAAAACAAATTGGTACATTTTGTGGCTGTAATGCATGAAATATTAACAACTTTTTTCGGAAAAATTGAGTATTCTGGTTCTAATAATCTCTTTAATCCATCTTCTTTCTTTTGAACAGACTTCGTATATTTATTTATTTATTTATTTAATACACGGTACAACGTACCATTAAAAAAACAATGTATATAAAGATGTTTAGATTGATAGGTAATAATAAAAAAAGGAGATAAGGTATAATTCTATCAAAAACAATTAATAAAGTGATATATAAAGAAAAATAAAACATTAAGTGAATAACATAAAGTATAACAAAATTAAATCAAATGAAATAATAGTTATCAAATCAAATATGAAAGTCAACAATCAATAAAACGACAACAAATTAAAATAATTATGTCTGAAATTCAAGAAGCAACAAAATTACAACAAAATGAAATAATTGTAAACAAATCAAATCTGAAACTCAAGAAGTAATAAAAATGACAGTAAAATAAAATGAAATGTAAAATTCAAAAATCTAAAAACAAGAGATACACATGACATCAATAACTAATTATAAACGACCAAATTCGTCCAGAAGAGCTTTCTTGTAGGCGTCTAGTGTTTCCGAAAAAACATCCGATAGGTAGCCATACTCGTTTCCTAACCTATGGAGCCTTCTAATAGGTGAGCTATAGAGATAATTTACACTAACATTGTCACAATGAAACGATATACTTTGCCTAGTGCTCCTGGAAGGGATGTGATAAAAAATTAGCTGCGTTAGTTCTGAACTGTTGTAATAATTATTTACGATTTTATACAGGAATACGAGGTCAGCAATTTTCCTTCTATCGGATAATCTATTTAGTTTAATCAGAGACAATAGAAAATTATAATTTATGTATAATTTGTATATGTATATATGTTATAATTTATGTATGTACATATAATTTTTATCTTGTATCTTTCTTTACTTCACATTTTTTCTTTTGTCCAGACCTCTTATATATATATATATTATATATATATATAATATATATATCTATATATATATATATCTATATATATATACTATATATAGCAGAATATATTGATCAGATATCTTTAGGCTATACATACATCTTTTGCACTTATTTTTATTCTTATCTCTTCTCCTTTTTACTAAGTAGATTTGTCCTTTCCTATCCTATCCTTACCTTTAATTCCTTGACCCTTAAAACTTTCACTTTTTTTGTTTTTTTTTTGTACAACTCAAGTTATTGTTGCTATATGTTAATAACATATTCATTTTGTGGAAACTTGTAAGATGGTCTCTATACTATAATAATCATGTATAATCTGATTTTTAATGAATAAATAAAATAAAATAAAATATCAAAAATGATCCATTTTTAGTACGCAGGTTTTTTTTCAAATGAAATATAGATGCAATAAGCAATAGTGACTTTGATTTTTTGTCATACTGGATGGATTTTTATACAATGAATCCTTTCTACCATTTAACTTTATTTTTTACGTTTTTTTTAATTAACTATAATCTATGGAACGTATCCACCATGTAAAAACAGAATCTGGTGAATTTCATTATCTATATTTGTCTTGTGGATGATAGCCATTGTTCCAGCAATTATTTCTTATAAAATGGAGCTGATTATTTCATAGGTTATCGGTGTGATAAAAGCATGCAAAACCAGAAAATGGCATTACTGGAGTACCATAAGTAAAACTATGACTTTTATACCGATTTACCATTAATTTACAGATAATTAAAATGCCTCATAAATATTAAATTTTGTGAAATTGGGAAATTTTTAATTTTTTTATTATTATTGGGTTTCCTTAGTCATTGATATTCAGTTACGTAAGTATTATAATTGGACAGAGGCTGTAGCCAATTACCTACATTAGTAAGTAAAATACATGTATTGGTTAGTAATTATTCCCTTATTAACTCGTGGCCTCTGCTTGCTTGCCGTCAACAAAAACTTTGGATCGATTTTTGACCGTTTTCCCGTGATCCAATCGAGCTGAAACTTGGCAAGTAGACTCGTGGCGACGATCAAGAAGATCTATCAAATTTTCGTTAAAAAAATTAATAATTATAGTATAATTACGGATTTTTAGAAATTTTATTGGTTTTTTCAAATTGGAATCATTAGAAAAGTTTGATTACGGCGGCCCGATAACGTCGCGGAATATTTTCTAAATTTACTCCGTCGGTATGCATAATAGGTACTTCACTACGAATGTCGAAAATCTAAATTGACTGCAAATGTTTTTAGAATTTAATTTTCAAAGCATGAAGTGTCTTATCAAAGCTCAAAACATCTGACATTTTAGAAATATATTAAATTACTATAAGCTTAGTGTTATGTTATATGTTTTAATTCGTCTTTAATTGTTGTTATATTTTACAAAGAAAGGGAGTATAATATCAACTTGGTTTTTATGGGTTACTTTTTTACGATTAGTTTCAAAATCTCGTAAATCGTAGTCTAAAAATATTAAAATAAGAATGAGCAATAATTTACCAAAATTACCGGTATTTAGAAATTTATTTATGCCACCACCACCAACCACATCACTGATACTTCTATCATCCACTGATACTTCTATCTTCCTGCACTCTTTTTACTGTCTCATTATTCATATTTTAGACGGTTGGGAAGACTGGTTTTCTGACAATCTTCACCTTCGTAGAAATATTAAATTGAACGAAACATGAGGCAAACTAGGTTATTTAGCCCCGGAATGGGAAACTGACAAAGTTTTGATGAGCGGCGATAAAAAAATAAGTGTGTTTCTTTTTTATATTTTCCATAATCCGAGGAATCATAATAATGTCCAGTGCCGTAAAAATAGTGTCAACATACTTTCATATCTGTTTAGAGATAACTCATTTCCGTATTTCGTTCTCATACTTCCGAGATAATTTATATCCCATAAAGTATAAAATTTGACGTCGTAATTACGGAAACCAATCCCCAGTTTACAGTAGTTATCAACCTGAATCTTTCAGAATTAATATTTTGGATTATTTTCGAGGACAAAAAAAGTAGATCTTGACTTGACTTTTGTACCATGTCTATCAGAGTATCAAGTCACTATAGACCCCTCTATCTTCCATCTTATTGTATTATGAAGAATTTAAATTTAATCATGTGCGACTGGATTTTTAGAAGGAGGGATGTGTTACTGTGGAAATGGTAGAGGATCGGGACTCTGAGGGAGAGGCTCCGAGGGGGAACATTTTGGTCTCCTATATCTACGAGGACATGTACAAAGAATGCCAGACTCGCGCGTCTCTAAAAGATTAATGTCCGTACACCCAGATAGAAGGAGAAGAGTGGTAAGGCCTAGGCTGAGATTGGAGGATGAAGTGAGAAGGGATGCAATGCAACTACTCCAGATGGAATTGGAGGACGGCAGCTGAGGACAGGGAGAGTTAGACGCAAACGTTGCTGGAGGCCAAGGCTCGATACGGGCTGTAGAGCCATCAGAGAGAGAGACATATACGGGGAACAATTTCGTCGTAGTTGGACAGAGTGGATTGGGATAGATAGGGATGTCTAGAAAAAAACGCACAACCAGTTTACCTTATGATTTGCTTTATGTTGGAATACCCCAGTCGTGATTGTAATTGTGTGATCCCGTTACGAGAAAGCGCAGACAGGGCTGCCCGGATAGCCTTGTTTTACAGGATCTGTAGTTTTCTTATGTGACTGTGAACAATATGTCCCCATACAGACCAATGAAATCTTTGAAGTAAAATTCGCAGTGTTTTTATAACTATCTCAAACGGAAGTCATTTGCGTGAAACAAATAAAATAATTAATGGCATTGGTATTACCTGGATTCGAAACATTTAACCAAATTAATTTTAGTTTTTCGAATATAAAAATTTTACTTCTATAATTTTCTCACACACTCGTCATTAATTTTTCACACATCGTTAATTTTAAGTATATAATAATCAGTCTACTTTAATTTCTCTCATCTTATACCCAAGATTCGCTGAGATGGTCCAGTATAAGCAAGTTCTCGTAGGTTTGTGGCAACTTCCCAGATATTATACTCAGCACCATTATTATTTAAAAAAAGGTGTACACAGGTGTAGGTAACACGAAGTACGTTTCGAAAAAATATTCTTACTACATATTTTTAATCTAAGCTAAACGCTTTCGCTATGAAAATTTTACTTACTTACTAATGTCCTAGAAAGTATGAATGGAAAAATTATTAAATATACAATAGGTATATAATTTATGTTAATTTAAATTAAGTTATAAATCAGGTGCACGTTAGCCTTCGGTTAAATTAACACGCATTTGAGGAATCTTTTGGGAAAGTGTATGAATAATACTATGGTTTTGGTGTGTAGTGGTATTTACAAGCTAGTGTAGTGGTTGTTCTGACGAAGAGACGGGTACGTCTCAAAACCGGTAGACTAAAAATCTCCATAAAAATTACATACTAACATAATTAACAATTTTTTAAATTAAAAAGAAAGACTCCACTAAAGATCGGCAATTGCATGTATTTCTTGTGAAAATGATGTTAAGGTGACCCATATACGGCGACTTTATGCATACAATGCACGCCTGAAGTAGCGACACTGTTAAAAAGGCAAGAAAATAACACAAAAAAAATTCTATAGACTTCACAGGATTATGGATCTCTAAGAAAAAAACTGTTTGTGTGTTGGTGTTTCCAGCTTTCATATTTAGCCACGTAATATATTCTGCTTGGCGCTTTCCCTTTACCGCGCAGGAGTGCAGGTACGGAGGTAGGTACACCCCCTCACAGGGTAGGTACCTACCGCGAATACATTTTTTTCAATGGCCACTTCAGTTCTTGGCTAAGGGGAGTACTCTTCATCCCCCTCCCCGCGGCGGATCCGCGGCCCGGGAAACACGTGGAAATATGTAAGTGGGGTAATGGTTAGGGAACCAACTTTGTTCCTGAAATTGTTTCATTAAATTATCGAACAATCCCAACTTGGGAGAAGTTTTTTCAACACAAAGTTTAGAAGCCGAATGGCGGCTACCTCGGGTCTAATGGCCCGCGTCCATCGACGAGATTTTACGAAATTTTTGACTCCGACAATCTCTAAGATATGGACTTTGCTCCCATGAGATTATTTGAACAACACATCTCAGAGATCTGGAAATACTTTTATTTTTAGAACTGTGTTTATAATCTTGTCAAAATTCCTAAAATCTTACGAGATAATATGAAAACAAAGTTATAATACACGCTTTTATCTATTAATATATATTATAAAAAATATTGATTGTATTATTTGTATGCATTTACTTATATTATTTGATTAATTAATATTATTTAATTTATTTATTCTAATTTTTTTTAATAATTGAGAGTAATCAAGAACTTCAGCAATAATATTTATAAATAATTTTTCAAATAATTTAGAAAAACAAAAGACATTATTCATTTTGATATTTTGACAAATATATAACAAATAATACAATCAATATTTAAAAAATGTCAATCTACAATGTTGCTGAATCAATTGAAAAAAGACATATTATAGATGTCTCTCATAGAGACGAAGCTATTTTTTTTATGTAAATTGATATGGAAATTGTATGAAAATTGGTATGGAAGTCTTTATTTTTTCAGTATTTATAGGGCTTATTACTGATCACATTACACAATATACTCGTAGTTCACCAATTCCATCCGTGATCAACTACCAAATATATCAAACTTTTGGAAGTTGTATATAATGTTAACTTTACACATCTTGTTCCATATGTGATTTGTATTTTATTACCGTTCTCTGGGGTTGAAATTTTTCATTCCCATTAGCCTTATGATATATGTATTTTTTATTAGAGTTATTTGAAGTAATATTATTTTTATATCTAGCTTCATATGCCTTTCTTTCGGGGGCAAACCTTGTATTTGAATTACTTCCTGACCAACAATCGCTCTGATATTAGATAGAGAGTCGTATACTGGATGACAATATAATAATCATTCAATAATTTTACAAAATCAATTTAATAATTCAAAATGCTGACGCGTTATTTTATCGCACATTATATTGGACTCGCCGGTGACATCCGTCTGTTTGCATTATATTAAAAGTGATGTTTGAGTTATGATCTTAAAATTTATTACAAGATTTAATGTAACTAAGACTAAAAAGAAGGAAATAAAATTATTTAATATTTAAAAAATAAAAATACGCTTTTAATATTTTTAACAGCAACAGTATTAGGAGCAATAACAGTAATTTATATGCGTATACCAGTAAAAACAAAAGTGTGGACCGCATTTTCTCCGGCACCAACGATCGCTTGCTTTTTATATTTTTTTTTGGGTCATCTTTTCTTCGTATCAACAAGAAGAAAGCGCCCCACGTTTTTGATTTTATTGAAATACGCATATACTGTGATCGATCTCAGTAGGTGGTACTATGGATGTTAAAATATATTTTTGCTTTTTTTAAAAAATATTATTTTTTAAGCACTTTTTAGAACAGCAGTTATTGATTTAAATACAAATTAAATGCATTTGTTGTATAATACGAAGTGCCCGAAAACAGAAGTAGGTTTATTGTATAATTATTAAAGTTCACGTCATAGGCGATGAACCAAACTCGCATCAAAAAATTATTGGATCATCAATTTTTCAGTTTGGCATAAATGTCTGATGATTTTTATTGTTGTTTTTCCTTGTTTGCCCAAGGATAGTATTGCACCTTCCTTCATCCTTGTTGAACGTCAAATGTCAGTTCATTGATCGTGTATATTTCGTTCGTCAGTTGAGTGATTTTGAATATACCGAGTTATTTGGAAAACGTTAATAACCTCGCGGGCCATATTCCTGCCTTGATTACGAGTCGAAAATGTTCAAGCAGTCATGTCCTCAATTTCAAAGGTTATGGAGCTATACAATATCAAAGTTTGAATTTTTTTTCAATATACAGTGGTACGTCGACATACGAGTTTAATTCGCTCCGTAACCTTGCTCGCATGTCAGTTTGCTCGTATCTCCAAACAATTTTCACCATTGAAATTAATTGAAATGCCATTAATCCGTTCCAGCCCTCAAAAAGTCACCACAGTTGTTTTTGTAACGTGTTTTTGAATAATAAAAATGTGTTTATTGATTATTAAAAATGTATTTATTGAGTACTAGCTGTGCCTGCGCGGCTTCGCATGCTTAGATTTTTAGTACTCTATTTAGATCGTCATAGAATTTTCGCGAACCTTCTAGAACGTTCTCCTTCCAGAACTTTCAAGAAATTTGTCGAATGTACAGGAACCTTCTAGACAAACCGACACATTCCGCCACTCAGTTTAGAACCTTATAGAACTTTTGGGAATTTTCTAGAACCTTCTCCTTTCAGAACTTTCTAGAGCAGGTTTTTCCCGAACCTTCTAGACTCACCGACACGCCTATTTTAAAACAATCTGAAGCATTTGCGGCTTTTCCGTAACAAAACAATGTGCTAGAAAGCACATTTTCGTCACCCACTCCCACCCACGCACAGCCACCCCCACCAAACTCGCATATTTTTGATGTGACACCAAGGGCTATCCACCATCATAACAACCGGTGGGTGGTTGTGGCTGGTTGTGGAGAAAACTTGGCGGGTAGGGAAACACGGGTTTCTTTTTATATATTAGGTCCTTACATATGAAATTGGCGTTTAGTATGGGAGGAACATAAAGCCGATTTTTTTTATTTGTAATATATTTATTTAATCAAAGTATGTACCATTGCTATCTATGCACTTTTGCCATCTCATAGGTAGTTCATCGATCCCTTTACTAAAAAAACCATTCGGACGGGAATCAATAAAATCTTTGAAGGCGGTTTGGACTGCCCCATCGGAGTTGAATTTTTTCCTTTGCAAGAAGTTATCCAAATTTCGAAAAAAATGGTAATCTGTTGGGGCAAGGTCCGGAGAGTACGGTGGATGTCTTAGACATTCCAATTGAAGCTCCTCTAATTTGGTAGCCGTCTGTTGTGCAGTGTGTGGTCTAGCGTTATCATGAAGCAGCAGTGGCCTAGAGCGATTAACCAGCCTCGGTTGTTTAGCAGCTATCTTTTCCATCATGGTTTGCAGTTGCTGACAATAGACATCTGCCGTAATCATATGGCCAGATTTAAGATTTAAAATCCCTTCATTATTGTGCCGGTTGAGTAATGCAACGCAGCAGTCAACGCGCGTTTGTTGATTTGCTTCACTCAATTCGTGAGGTACCCACCTTTCAAGCTTTTTCACCTTACCAATTTGCTTCAACTGGATTAAAACAGTTTTATCACTAACACCGCAGCCTGCAGCTAACTCAGATGTGGTTTGCGATGGATCCGCTTCCACAATAGCCTTCAATTCTTCATTATCAACTTTGGTCTCCGGCCGTCCACAGGGCTTGTTCTGCAGGTCAAAATTTCCAGAACGAAAACGTTGGAACCAAAAACGCACTGTGTTTTCTTTTGCGGCACCGTCGCCATACCCATCATTAATCCTTCGAGCCGTTTCTGCAGCACTGGTGCCACGGTGGAACTCGTACTCGTAA